>CBVK0100306749.1:0-13925 GCA_900067695.1 Picea abies
TGTATAGTTGATGATGTTGGTAGACATTGATGAGTCATATTTTTTGCGTATTTGATGCATTATTGGTACATATTTGGTGCATGGTTGATGCACTCATTGATGGTACAAGTTGAGGCACAAGTTGGTGCATGGTTGATGCACTTGTTTATGGTACATATTGATTACATGTTTTTTGGTATAGGTTGGTGCACTTGTTTATGGTACAAGGTGATTACAGGTTGTTTGGTATAGGTTGGTGCACGGTTGATGCACTTGTTTATGGTACAGTTTTATTACAAATTTATTGGTACAAGTTTACATCAGTATATCTCATAGTAATAGTGTGACAGTGGTTCCATCATTCTACTTTTATTTTAGGTTGGTTGGATGAGTCAGGGACAGGTGGTTGTAGCCACCTTCTGGTTGTATTGAGAGAACATAGGGGGTTGTAGCCAGAGAATTTGGGAGTTGGAGCTTCCCTCGGGTTGTGGCCTGAGAAACTAGGGGATTGGAGCCTCCTTCCAGTTGCAGTTGGAAAACAAAGGAAGTTGGTGCTTCCAATGAATGTAATTCTTAAATATATATAAGAAAAAACATTTTTTGGTTTTCTCCTGCTTTGGGTTTCCATGTAAAACACTAGTGTACTATGTATGTGTATGATTTATCATTTGTTCATTGTTTATTTACTCTGCAACTATTGGATGCTAATGATACATTGATATAACACTTGCATTTTATGGTGAAAAAGGATTGCATTGCTCTATCATTGATTCACCTCCCTCTCAGTAATCCAACATTTATCATTGAGTTTGCAGTCGATACTGTGAATTCCTACACCACTATAGAGCAGGATTTTTTGAAGGGACCCAAAGGTAGGTACATCATATCACTATACACTTAAATTAAGATTTTATTGTATGACAAAGGTGTAATGACCATGAAATTAGAAAACTAAACTTCCCTGAGCACATGGGGGAAGGGGGGCAACACTAACAAGAGGTTGAGAGATGGATAAGTGAAAGCAAAAGGATTACATGGACCCAATCATGATGGAAGAAGACCAGATAAAGAAGATAATGTAAAAATATGGAAAGATGTGCAACAAAATATCTTACCAATATAAGATGAATAAAAAGAAGATGGCCATAATCGACAGAGAGGGCTTGGTGAGCAATGAAGAATAGGTAGAGGATCTCCACGATGTGGAGAAGATTGAGGAAATACTACACACAACATATGAAATAAAAACAATAGGTCCAGGTTCAGGAACAGAAGGCAAAACTCCAGCCCAGATAATCTTCAATGTGGAACCTACAACCCCATGTGTGACTAATACACTTGAAATAACACCAGTGTTTAGAAAGCCAAATTTAGTAGAAGAGGATAAATAGGATAGGGGTCCAATCAAGGAAAATCATATGGGGGAGAAAGTTTAGGAAGTAACAGTCAATTATCTACACTGTGCGGAGGCAGTAATTCAACATAGTTCAAAATGGCAGGACAAGATCCCATGATCATATTAACATAGTTTTAGGGAGAGGCATCAGAGGACCCTGAAAAGCTCTTATTCATCTGTGAAAAGATCAAGGAAGAAAAGAAGATCACATATGAGGATACAAAGCTCACACATTTATTTATCACACTAAGAGACTGCATGCTAGACTAGTACATGAGCCTTGATGTAAATAATCCACAAGGAATACCAAAGACTGTCACAGAGGTGAAAATATTATCGGTGAACGAGTTTCAAAATCCAATCTCAGAAGACCAGTACATGAATGAAATGATTGAAATCAGGAAGAAACTAGGTGAGTCTGTTTGGGATATTGATCATGTGTTCAAACGTCTAAAAGGTAATTTGAATTATTCAATTACTAACATGCAACATAGGAAATTGTTTGTGAACTCACTATTACCACACATGAAGTATCCTTTGAGACAACAAAATTTCAAAAATCAGGCAGAGGCTCTGCAAGCAACCCTACAATTGGAAGAAAACTAATATCGATAGACAGTTCCAACAATAGATGAGTTTAAGGAGGATATTAAGAATCTGACCTTTCAACTGAACCAGAATAAGGGAAAAGAGAAAAGAGAATATTTTTGGTGTACAATATGCAGGACAAAAGGACATGATAAGAACGAATGTACAACTTTTGCACAATACTTGGCAGTAGGGGTGAAAAACCCCTTTCCAGTAGGAGGACCATGGTGTGATATTTTTAATATGCATGGGCATGATCCATATCATTATCCAATCATGCATAAGTATAAGAGAGTACCAAAAAGTTCATATTGCAATTTTTGCAAATTAGTGGGGCACAATGATAAGGAATCTAGAACATTGGAACTGTTGAGAGAAAGAACTTTAGATGCTTACAAGGTGAAAGAAGAGATGATGACAGGGAAATTTTCACCTCAGTTCAACTAGGTGCCACCACCATTCAACCACATGCAGTCGCAGTACAAAAATGCACAACCACAGTATAATCCTGTGCAGTATAACCAGGTACCCCAATACAATGCACTGCGAGGAGATCAAGGTGGATACAGAGGTGGAGGACAAGAGGAGGATTTGGATGAGGCAGAGGGCCATAAGTATGCCATAACTTTTAAAAAAAAAAAGACATTATGCAAGGGATTTTCCACTTCCACCTGTGAGATGTATGTATTATCGTGCAACATACCATGACACAGAAGACTTCCCAACACTCTTGGGAAAGATTCAGGAAAAAAGGAACCAGAACAACCAGAATGTCTAGTGGATTTCTACAAAAGCCAGGGATGATGCGAAAAAATCAATATAGTTACTCGAGGAGGAGATAAGACATGAGAGGATGCAACAAAACAAGATCCATATCAACACCAATGGGTCAAGAAGAATATTGAGCCACAAAAGCAGTTTGACACACGAAAAGAAAAGGAAACATTCAAGGAGGCTAGACAAGAGCTTCTCAAGGATAACATTGCATCTACATCAGTTGCGCAACAAACTAAGGATGTGCCAATGTATGGAATGCCATCCTCAATGGATCACACCAGTAATGGACAACCTTTAGAACAAGTAAGTACCATAAATACTTTTATGAAATCATGTTTTAAGTTATTGAATGATCCATCGGTTGTTAAGGTCTTACAAAATCTTCTAGAAATATGTAAACCAAAGGTAGAAGGGAAGTTAGAGAAGAAAATAGTCAATCATCTCCATACAAGAAGAGGGACAAGATGAGAATTTAGGCTAAATGACATCATTGGGGAGTTCAACATGGGAGATGTCATATTGGATTTAGGCTCTGAAGTAAACATATTTCCTAAGAAGACATGGCAGTGTATGGGAGAACCCACATTAGGCTAATCACCTATCTAGTTGAAAGTAGAAAATCAACACAGAGTGTTACCAATTGGAAGGCTTAAAGGGGTGACATTAGATTTGGATGGAGTGCACACTATGGAATATTTTGAAGTAATAGAGATAGTAGATGGCATAACACCTTACCCATCATTAGTTGGATTCGATTGGGAATTTTATAACTAGGATGTGATCAACCTGAAGACAAGGAAAATGAATTTTGAATCAGGCGATAATAGATTTATTGCACCATTAGATCCTTCAAAAGGAGAAAGGTTTGTAGATGTGACATGTTTGGATTTGGAAGAAATAAATCAGTTATATAGAAGCATTGTGTGAGAAGAATATTATGTCAACTGAATTGTAGATTCGTTCATCAGCTAGAGAAGCATTACATCGTGTGCTTCATACTCATATACAGGTTTGGAGAATTGGTAGCAGAGACTACAAGAATTCTCCATAAGAAGGTGTGCAAGAATAGATTGCACAATAAGATGGATTGGTATAGAGATAAGGAAACGTCCCAGTTTTCATGGGATAAACGACTTAGAGGAATTCTTCACAAAATATGAGGAGGAATTTTTGGAAAACCAAAGGGTCTTAGCCCTGGATATTTCACTTAAGGAAACACCTGTGAGATGGTGGGATGCAAAAAAAGAAACAAGCCAGGACTAGTATCAGCGTAAACAACTATTGCGCATTAGATTGGTGCAGAGAAGGGAAGAAATGCAGTGAAAAAGTATGATGGGAAAGGAACACCAGTTGAAAACCTAGAGAAATGCAGAACATAATGGAGGATGATACCACCAGAGGAATGGACTCATGACTTCATTCATACATTGGAAGGGATCCCAATGAACTGGTACATAGACCAGGAGATGCGTAAGGGTACTACAAAATGGATAATATTACAACCGAATTTTGTAGTAACCTTCACATTTGAGCTTGAGAACCCCAACATTGATTCAACTCTGAAGCTAATAAGGTGAGTGATATTTTTTGATGAACCATAGGTTGAAATTATAACAAAATATCAATAGCAGGACATACATACATTCAAAGAGTTACTCTCATGTTATCATGTCGAAGAGGAAGCACCAGATGAAGATGACTTGCACAACATTCATATCACATATATTGAAGGGGAGAGAGAGGTGGAAGGTCCATATCTGGAGTCAAAGGCATTTGCTACACCAATCAAAGTCAAGAAATTCAACATTGGGATAGAAGAAAATCCTAAAATGGAAAGCATTGGAAACTATTGGGATGAGAAAACACTAGAAAGGATAACAGAGTTACTACACGAATACAGTGACCTGTTTCTAGCAACCTTTGCATAGATGAAAGGCATAGCAGGTGATCTAGGTGAGACTAAGATACCCCTAAAACCATATGCTAGACCTATCATATAGAGACCTTACATGATAAATCTAGTGTATAAGAAGAAACTAAAAGTAGAAATTGACCGAATGTTGGAAGATGGTATCATAGAACCAGCGGAGGAATTTGAATGGATCAGTCCCATGGTAGTATAGGAAAATAAGCAAGGTGGGATAAGGATTTGCATAGATTGGAGGAAACTCAATGATTATTTCTTACATGATCCTTTCCCTACCCCTTTTACAAGTGAGGTCTTGGTTAATGTGGGAGGCTAGGAAGCATATTCATTCACATATGGATTCTCAAGTTAACATCAAATCAAGAGAGCTACAAAGGACATGTATAAGACTACATTTTCTATAAGACTATCAATATATAGTCATTCCCTTTGGATTGAAGAATGCGCCAACTATCTTTTCAAGGGTAGTCATAGATGATTTTAAGGAATTTATACATCAGTTTTTAGAATTATATCTGGATGACTAGACTGTGTATAGTCTTTTGAAAGATCATGTAGAATTTTTAAGAATAATGTTGGAAAGATGCAGGCCATGTCAGATATCATTAAACATCAATAATTGCATTTTTGGTACACTTTTTGTATATTGTTGGGACATATAGTGTGAAAACATGGATTATTGGTTGACCCTACCAAAATTGTTGTCATTGTGAACCTACCACCACCAAATTCATTGTGCTAGTTAAGAGCCATACTAGGGCATACAGGCTACTATAGGAAGTTTATAAAGGGGTATGCACATATTACTCCACCAATGGAAAAATTATTGAAAAATAACACCCAATTTTAGTGGAATTAGGATTGTCAACAAGGATCAGATACTCTAAAGGAAAAGATGGTGACAACACCTATATTAGTGTTTCCAAATTGGGAAAAGACATTTTCTATGCATGTAGATGCACCAACAATATCACTTGGAGCAATTCTAGCATAGCCAGGAGTAGAGGACTTAGAGCATTCTATATCCTTTGCAAGCAGGAAGGTGTATGAATCTGAGAAGAATTACAAAACCATAGAAAGAGAAGGCCTAGCCATGGTATATGCACTTCAGAAATTCAGACATTATTTATTGGGAAAGAATTTTAAAATATTCACAGATCATTCTTCCCTCAAATATCTAGTCAACAATCCATTATTGGGTGGGAGGATCTATAGATGGTTGTTATTATTCCATGAATTTCATTTTGAAGTAATATTCAAACCAGGGAAGATGAATGCAGTACCTGATCACTTGTCAAGGGTAGTTGATGAATACTTGGAAGAAGAACCTACTAACTCGGAAGACAACTTCCCTAATGCACATTTATTTTCAGTACAGGTAGTTGATGAATACTTCATTGATGTCATTGAATTCGTATGTATAGGATTTGCACCACAAGGGTTTAGTACTATGCAAAAGAAAAATATGGTAGTAAGAGTTGTATACTATCAACTCGTTCCAGGTCTTTATACAAGATGGGCATAGAAAACATTTTGAGAAGGTGTGTATTAAAACATGAACAACCCAGGGTTTTAGCATAGGCTCATGAAGGTATAGTTGGAGGACACTATGCAGGAAAAGATACTGCACAAAAGGTATTGTGCACAGTTTTATGGTGGCCAACAGTTCATAAAGATGCCAAGGAATATTTCCACAACTGTGATGTTTTCCATAGGGTTGGAAAACCCAACAGGAGAGATGAGATTCCCCTAAGACCACAAGTAACTCTGCAGATATTTGAAAAATGGGAAATAGATTTTGTCGGACCTATTAATCCACCAACAATAAGGTTAGGATCTAGATATATCAATACTGTGACTGAATACTTAACTAGATGGGCAAAAGAAACACAAGTCAAATATTGCAGTGCAAAGACATCACCACACTTCTTATTTGAGCAAGTGATCACAAGATTTGTATGTCCCGGGATTCTGATGAGTGACCAAGGCACCCATTTTATTAATAATACCATCAAGGCTATGACTGAGGAGTTTGAATTCTATCACTAGATGAGTACACCATATCACCCTCAGGAAAATGATACATTAGAAGCTTTCAACAAGATTTTGGAAAATGCTTTGACTAAGATCTGCAATGTTAACAGGGATGATTGGGATTTGAAAATATGAGGAGTACTATGGGAATACAAGACCACATGTAAGAAGTTGATAGGACAAACACCATTTAGATTGGTGTATGAACAAGAAATAGTGGTTCCATTAGAATTTATGGTACCCAGTCTATGCATAGCATCAATTAACAATATGACAAAAACAAGCGTAGTACATGAGAGGTTAAGTCAACAGATGGAAAAAGAAGAATAAAAGATTCTGGTAGGATTTCACCAAGAAGTATAGAAATCAAGGGACAAATCCTGACATGACAGACACATAAAAAAGAAGAGATTTAAGGAGGGAGACCTAGTTATGCTCTATGACAACAAATTTTGGCAACACCCTGGTAAGTTCAGAATGCATTGGATAGGGCCATATGAAGTAAATATTCTTCATACATGGAGGATCTATGCAGCTAAAGGACTTCAGAGGAACATAATTGAAAGGAATGATGAATGGTAGTCGACTGAAACTGTACAGGGACAGTCAACCTACTAACTCTTAGTAATTACAGTTCAATAAGAAAGTCATGTATATAGTGTACTATAGTAGATATTAGGAAATAAAACCGATAAAAATAAATAAAAAGGAGAAAAATAATAAAAAGGAATACAAAAGTAGAAAAAAAAGAAAAATATAAAAAAAGAAGAAGAAGTTGGTTGAACAATAGGAAAGTGGAAAAAAGTCGTGCACAACAACTAATGCGACCACATAGAAAGACAACACGCAGGAAAAATTGGACTCACGGATTAGCTCGACACTTAGCGATATTTTAAGCACAGAGTGAGATATAAGTGTGTACCCTAGGTGTAATTGTGAGAAGAAGAGAGAAATTGTCAAAACAAAATACAACATGACACCACCGAAGTTTGGTGCTCTAGGACAATACGTACGAGTTACTTGACAGGGCCAAAGGAGGAAGGAAAGGATGGTGGAGCCCGAGAACATCATCGAGCTTAAAGATGTTACAAATTCATATATAGAGTCGCTCATCCTGATGAGGGTTGGGGATGAAAATTTTATAGAGGCACAAGGGGAAGTAGGGAATAGCTATGGGACTCAAAATGGTATTACAAACCCTAATCCCAAAACACAACCTAAACCTGATGAAATGAAGGGTCGAGAATAGGGTCATGACGAAGAGGAGGTGTTGTTCTAGGACATCACCAACTAGCTGAAATACAAGGAGGAATAAAATGACATGGAAACAGTGTCAGAAGGCCAATCTTGTGTCGGGAAGAAAAGAAAGGAGCAAGGCACCAAAAAAATTGCACTTCCCTACCTCTCGAATGCAGTGGTGACCATGGAGGACATGCTTGGGAAAGTGCCTAAACTAAGGTAATCGGACCACGATCTATTCGATGCAAAAAATTCCCAGACTTGGCTGAGGAAGATTACTTTGCAAACATAGGGGAAATTGGACCCCTAGAAAAATAAATCACGGAGCCTGCACAGTGGATAACAGGGCTCTACAACTCCGAGATCATGAAACTCCTGGACATACCGCACTTCAGGTGCAGTAAAAATGTTGGGATGTGCATCAAACAATTGCTAGCCTAAGTACATGAAATCGTTCTTTGGATGGATAGGCTAGTACATATCGATGTGGCATTGATCGCCAAAATTATGGGATTACCCACAATGGGTGCACAACCAGAGGAATACTTGGACAACAAAGCATGCGAGAAGGATATCACCTAGATAGTCAAGGTACGGTTTGGTACCAAGAGAGGGAACAAGGGAACTTCACTTAGAGACATCAATGATGATGCAACAAGGTTCCCTAGAAAGCTCATGGTTTGCAATATGTTGAGGAAATGCAGAAAAGAAGAGGCTCCAGCAGGAGTCATCGCAGTCGTCGTGCAGTGCATGAAGGGGGTAATGTTTAGTTGGACGCCTTACCTCCTGAACCAATTCTTGATCGATTGCAGAGATGTGCAGGATAATGGAACTAAGTTACATTATTCTTAGCTAATTATCCTCATAGCCTTGGCAGGATGGCAGGAGAAAAAATTTTCTTCTTCTCTGGATAGAAATGGGAAGTGTTATGCAACCAGGTATGAATCCCTTTGGCAGGACAAGGACACCAAAACTGAGCAGGTGAATAGCATGGTGTTCGCTATGCTTCTGGAAGAGATACAACAACGCACAACCAATGTGTGGTGCATTCCTATGTAAGTGGTCCAGGAAACAGAAGGGATAACCAGGTTTAAGGCATCCAAATACCATATGTGGATCCAGGTTGCAAGGGATCCAAAGAAGTAATGGTTGGAGATGCACTATTGTGTCATGAGGCAAGAGATAGATTGTATAATTAAAGACTGGCCTGCGCAATGGAAGTTTCAAGTAGCCAAACTAGTAACAAATACAACAACAAATACATCAACCATACCCAAGGGGAAATATGAAGAAGGTCCCTCAACTAAGACAAATAGATTAGTTTCTAACACTAGGAAGGTTTTGGCGCGCACTTAGGCATCTAGAAGAAGCACAATGCCAAAGAGGCCAAGGAGGAAAACAAAGGTGCCTAGAGTAGGCATTCAGAAGGATTCCAGGAAGGGAGACACATATCAAGCTGACAAGGAGGGGGAAGAGGAGAAGACGAGTGGAGCGCAACCCCCATAGAAAAAAGAAACACAACGCAGGTGGAGGAGACGCACAAAAATATGAATTACACTGAGGTCCTAGTCATCACCTTAACAGAGGATGATGCCAAGTCCATGGAAAACAAGGTACGGAACAAGAGGGAAGATGTGGTCCATGCTATAGAATTAAAGAGAGAATATATCATGTCCAAACTCATAGAATTCCATGAAAATCTATAGAAGTTACAAATTCATACAATATCGCAGGCCCCAGTGCAACAACTTGAAAAGACACAATGACCCCCTGCATAGAAAGAAAAATATGATAAAGTTCAGATAGTAGTGCAGGGAAGGGATCCATTCACAGTCACACAGTAGATGGTTAGAATTGATCAAGAGACCACCCAGAAACCCATGGGGGACATTGACCACTTTGAGGTAGTCATGGCACAAATACGCACGAAAGAATTATACTAACTCAATGATACTATAATGTAGGAAGTACAATTGAGAGCCCGCGCAGATGCCACCAACTTGGAACTTGGTAGGGGCGTCGTGGAGATGTTACAAATCACCCATGATCAGTTGAATTCAAATAAGGAGAAGGAAAAATAATGCACTAACAAGGTAGATCAAGGGCTAACAATGGTATACAACCGCATTCCAAATAGCATGCAAACACCGGATAGGAGTGAAGATGAAAATATAAATATCATTGCAAAAAAAATCGAGGGATATAGGTGGGAGATAGAGGAGATGAAAGAAAAAATTAATCCTACGACTCATCCTAAGGTCCATGAGCAAAGAGAACAACAAACAACATTCCACATAGATGAAATGGCAAGACAAAGAGAACAACAAACAACATTCCACATAGATGAAATGGCAAGAGAAGCCAAGGAAGTCAAATAACTGTTTGATAGAACTTGGCAAATTTGGACCACTTTGGAAGAAGATGAAAAGGTCCAACAACTGGACCAACATGAGGATAAAATCAATGTTGCCATGCAGGAATTGAAGCAGCGACAGGAAAACATGATCATTACCAGATGCTTGAAGGTCACGTAGGAGATGAAGACCCTGTAGACAAAGTTAAATAATATGTAGATCAATAAACAAGAAAGACAGGCCCAGTTGGATCCCCTCCAGGAACAAGAAACAAAGATAAATCTGGAGGTGGAGGAAGAGAATAAAAGGATTCCACATGCACATACAGAGAGTGCAACATTGCTACAAGAACATATAACAATGCAGATGGTCGAGGTGCTAAGAAATAAAGTTGCGTAGGTGAAAGAAAAGGGGAAGGAACTAGCAGAAAAGTTCCACATCTTGGAGAAGGTTGTATAGGGAGGAAGGAACTAGCAGAAAAGTTCCACATCTTGGAGAAGGTTGTATAGGGAGTGTGGACCACTTGATTGGCTCAGGATGAGCCACATGTCAGTGTTGGGGGCCTGTTTGTGCAAGCCTATTTTGGAAAGGATATTTTTTTGGCACAAACCTAATTTTGGAACAAAAGGTCTATTTTTGGAGTGCGCATCTTAGGATGTAGAAAAGAAACATGCAGAAAAAGAAGAAAAAGAAACATGGAGCACATGCAGATAGGCCTAACCATGTTAGGGTTAGGGTTTTTTACAAATATTGTAATGACTATAATCCAATAGATTAGTATAAATAAAGACATAAGTGGTCTAGGTCATGGTTGATTGTTATTGTCGTTCAAAATTTATTGATTACTATGCGTTGTGTATGGTTATGGTGGTAGAGTGGAATAAGCTATTTTTTTAGGTTTAGGTCACAGGCTAAGGAGCTTGGCGTGATCTAATCAGCCTCCTATAGGGTACTCACCCTCCTTTTGATTGTAATCCTAAATATGTAATGCGCGCAACACAGATTTTGNNNCTCCTTTTGATTGTAATCCTAAATATGTAATGCGCGCAACACAGATTTTGCAGAAAAATGAACAAAAGCACATAAGAAATAGATCTTTGTGGAAGTAGACCTAGAAGGGGGTGAACCATGGTAAAATATTGTGTTCGATGTGTTTTTAATGAATGCTTTTAATATTCTATTAATAATCAGTTAAAGAATGAATGGTTAAATCTAGTTATAACAACATGCATGCATAAGTTAATGATGAATAAATCATAAAAGTAGATGAATTATTAAATGATGAGGATGCCTAAGGGAAATAATCTAAACACCATCCCCACTCATTCCTAGACTGCAAACACATGAGTATTACAGTCCCCCATAAATCTATCTCATTACAGTCCCCCATAAATCTATCTCGGGTGAGACTGTGTTGTGCACTCTGTGCGCAACGTTTCCTTCTAGTTTACAAGGAGGGCCGATAGATTTGGAGGTTTTTTTGGAAACCTATTTGAGATCAGAACCTGGGTTAGCCCAAGTAGCCAACAAGGAGTTAGAACATATTTGAACTAACCCCTAGATTCTAGGTTTCGATCTTTTAACTAATTAATGCATACAAATCACCAAAAAATTACATGAGTTCGATGGAAACAAAGGTGGTATTTCTAGTCTTCATCAGGATTTGGCATGTCCTGTCTAGCTGGAAGTTGAAAAGTCTCTATCATGAGTTGATTGTGAGGTTTCACAGTGACCAAGTGAAACTCGTTGTGAAATCTCTTTTTCCAACAATTTCATTGCGTGTACAGGTTCTCTACAAAACCACACAATCAACTCAAGATCGAGAATTTTCAACTACCAGCTGGATAGGACATGCCAAATCATGATGAAGACTAGAAAGACCACCTTTCTTTCCACCAAACTCATGCAATTTTCTAGTGATTTGTATGCATTAACTCACCTAGATAAGATACTAGAAAATAGGAGTTGGTTATTTTTTTTGTTGTAACATTTTGTAATCAACTCCTAGGATAAGGAGAATCCTCTGTAACTACTTGATATCAAATTAATTAGAAGAGGGATAAAGGATAGACTATATATCTGAGTTTTTTGAGTGATGAAAGGGTTTGGTCTTGAGATCGAGAGATAGTTGGAGTAAGGAGAAACATGTATGTTTTGAATGTAATCCTGAGGGAAACCATTTTATGTTGTATCTGATCATTAGAGATTCAGATAAGTTTTTACGAGTCTGCAATTCTTGTGCTTTTCTTTCTTCTTCACCTCATTTGAATAAATAGTGAGTTTTGAGGATCAAAGATTTTCATAGCTTGTGGATTCATACACAATGAATAATTCATTGTAATTTCTCATGAGTTATGTTGTGTGTTCAATTGTCTTCTATTTGATTAAGAGAAATTCTTTTTGTTCTTTGAATATCTATCTTAATAGATTGCAGAATTATTCTCTGTAATTTATATTTGTTTTCTCAATACTTTTGTCCTCTATACATACCGAGGTTGTCTGGTAATTTTCTTAAATGCCTCTGATTTATGAGATATAACAGACTCCATTTCCCAATGGTGAAACATCATTGATATATATTCAATTTGTTTCCTTCTCTTTCTCGTTTAAGTCTTGTTGATCCACTTACCAAACTTGATTTAAATTATTGATATTATGATGGGTATTGGGATTACCTTTACAACAATATAAGGGTAACTTCTAGTGCTAACATTTCTGGCATTGTTGCACTAGAAGTTACCCTTAGACTGCTATAAGGATAAGCCCAGTACCCATCATAATATCAATAGTTTAAATAAAGTTTGGTAAGTGGATCAGTAAGACTTAAATGATAAAGAGAAGGCAACAAACTAATTGTAGATTAGTGATCTTTCACCATTGGGAAATGGATTCTGTTATATCTCATAAATCAGAGGCATTTTAGAAAATTACCAAACAAGCTCGATATGTGTATAAGATAGAAGCATTGAGAAAAAATATATAAATTAGAGAGAATAATTTTTCAATCTATTAAGATGAATATTCCAAGAACATAAATCATTTCTGCTAAACTAATAGAAGACAATTGAACACATAGCATAACTCATGAGAATTACAATGAATCATCCACTTCCTATGAATCCAAAAGATATGAAAAGCTTTGATCCTCAAAACTCACTATTTATTCAAATGAGGTGAAGAAGAAAGAAAAGCACAAGAATTACATACTAGTAAAAACTTATCTTAATAGAAGACACATTTGCACACACAACATAACTCATGGGAAATTACAATGAATTATCCACTTCCTATGAATCCACAAGATATGAAAAGCCTTGATCCTCAAAACTCACTATTTATTCAAATGAGGTGAAGAAGAAACAAAAGAACAAGAATTATAGAGTGGTAAAAACTTATTTGAATCTCTAATGATTAGATACAACAGAAAATGATTTTCCTCATGGTTACATTCAAAACACACAAGTTTCTCCTTACTCTAGCTCTCTCTTGAGTCTCAAGACCGAATGATCTAGATTTTATGAGCAAAAATAAATGAATACAGATTATTAATAGGCGCTTAACACAAAATAACAGAGATACAGTAAAACTAGTTTTCTATTCAATAATGAAATAAGATGAAACTATAAAATGC
>CBVK0100306750.1:1542-13921 GCA_900067695.1 Picea abies
GAACAGTCTATATACAGTTTACAAGATTTGCATGAAATATTGCGAAAATGATTGTTTGATAAAGTTTCTAAATCAAATATGAACAACACTTCTTTTTGGCTTTTTTTTAAAAGATATTAAAAGAATAAATACTAAATGAATACGATTGTAATAGTGACACAAAAACAGACAAAGCTAATTAATGTAATCATTGTTTCATAATAACATGTCATTGATCAACGAAACTAGTATTATCTTTATGTGGTGTGTGAGCTCCTTCCTGTACTGTTGTTAAAGGAAACCTATAACAGAACAATACTAGCACTTCCAAAATACATTCAAAGAAGTATTTGATATTGGAGTAAATTAATAACAACATGAAGACAACTAATTAAAAATCGTGTGATCTTAAGATAATAAATATTTAAGAATGAAAGAAAACTCAATTCTAAGTATTGATATTATCCATCATTTAACATTAGAAATAAATTCCACAATAATCAAGTGCTCGATTGATCACACATAAAAAATAGAATAAGAAATTATGGAGAGCATATAACATTTAACAGTATGAAAACACCATATGATGACAAGCTAAAGCTAAAATCAACCATAATAATATTTTCATAATATAACAATAATGAAAGAACGAAATGGAATAAGCATCACATAGGTCTAAAGCCAAAGATTAATTTCTTTCCCATATTCTTTCTCAAAATCACATGCCCATACTGTAGTCCTGGAAGAATTTTTTGGGATAATAGACTCTTAAAGATGGAAAAAAATAATTAATACATAAATGATAGAAATTAATTATGTATTGATAAAAATGATTAAAGCTAATTTAAATCAATGCATAATCAATTATTAAAAGAATATGAAGATATTATAATGAAAATAAAACCATTTTACTCACAGGACAAAAGCCATTAAGCAACCTGAATTCCATATTCTTCTTTGAAAATTCTCGTCCATTCTCTCAAAGATTCCAATCATACATTACTCCATTTGAAAAGAAGAAAAGTTTACAAAATAAATAATATACAAAAGAGAAAGGATTAAAATCCTCCTCTCAATTTCTTGGATCCCTCGGGCTTTGAACTTTCTCATATATTTATACAATGAATGAACAGTCTGGGTGTCACTATTGATTTTTGCCACCTGAAATTTGTCTCATAAAAAGACATCAATATCTCTCAAATCATGTATTTGTTTGGGAAAATATCCAAGTGGAAGGTAAATGGGTCCATTTGGGTTCTGGGTTTCAACCGTTTCTACAAATTCCTCACAGTTTGGCTGCAATCAGTTCTACAAAATCCCCTGTCTGATCTTGATGCCTTTCCAAATTTTATCTGTTGTTGCTCATAAAATTATTTGTAGCAATCCAAAATTATTTTTGGATCAATCATATTGAATGTATTTGGATAATAAAATCAATTCATGATCAGATCCGTATCAAATATTTGATAATAGAAACCTATGAAACAAAAAGAAACCTAAATTAATAACCTAAAAATTGTGAATAAAACAAAATTTAGAAAAATAAAAAATGAATTTAAACTACCTATAACTTATAAACAAACATTGTTTATAATTTGCTTCCAAATATGATCTTAAAATTCTAGAAGCTTCAAGTTCAGTTGAGAAAAATTAACGTTTTTGTTTAAATTGAGATTTCTATGCTCGTTTCTAAATTTTGATATATACTCTTGTAATGAATATCTCATACTATAGTGAATGTCTTAAATTTGTCTCAAAGCAAGCCAATGTATGAAACTATTTAAAAAGGTTGATTATGTAGCTCATTATAATTATCAAGATTCTAACGGGGTCCCTTTAAATTTTGTAAAAATTTAGGGGGAGTTGTTGGGGCCCAACACACTCTTACGACAGACTGGAGAGGAAAATGTGATGGAGTTGTGATGAACTGATGGGGCACATTTGTCGATTATTTGTCGCTTCTACGATGGGAATATGTCGATCTTCCGACATACTTACGAAGACAACGTGATGGATTTGACACAAATTGATGGGGCACATTCGTCATAGGTTAGTCACTCTTACGACAGACTAGTGACAAGAACAACCTAGATTTGGGACCAATGTCGGTCGATGGTACGACGGATGTGTTCGTCTGTATTGCAAAGAAAGTGTGATCATCATGATTGTGATAGAGATGATGCAACAAAAAACTGGTTGTAGCCTTTGTCATACTTGAGACATTGTGGCGACGAACATGCGTCAGTAAATTGTCATAAAATTGGCCCAATGTACTATTGTTTTCTACCAATGAGTGTTCATAGACCCAACAGAGATATATGCATGTTCCCTTTATTAAGTCATAATTTCTTTACTAATCCTTTTTCATATATATATAACAATCAACACATGGGGGAAAGAAGTAGCTCTTTACACGTAGGTGGGAATGATACCTATTTTTAGGGATGATCTTATTGATTGACCATGCTTAATTTGATTAGATATCCCTTTAACATATTTATTCATATATGTCTAGTTAATCACCTTTCATGTGGTCAATTGAATTAAATGAAAGTGAATGGATCCCTTCAACTGACTAATTCATTAACCAACAACCTAAATTTTGGAGTCATAATGGAGTGAGTCAATTAGATTGCTCTAGGACCACCACTACTTAAGGCACTTCAACAATCCTTAAGAAGTGCGAGTCGAAAAGAATACAAAAAAAATCCTACAAAATTAGCAAGAAAGTCACATCCCATAGCAGAAAATAAAATTGATATTATTTACAAATATTGGAAAGCGAGAAAAATCCTAAAATAAACCTACTATATACAATCCAGCTACCTTAAGGGTAGACATACTAGATTACCATTTCATAATTTGGCCATTGAAAAGAAGGAGATGTGATTTTCCTTACAGATTTCACAATCGATACATGCCAACGCCAATTTTTTCAACCATTTGGAAAGGCCTTAACCAAAGACGTTGAAATTTTGAATATTGCTCCTTAATATCATTTACTTTATCCCATTTTAGAACTAGGTCACCAACTTGAAATTCCTTATTAGTGGATGTATGCTTATAAAACCAACATTTGATAATTTTCTAGTTGGCTACAAAAAAAAAATTCTCTCTCTTTCCACTTATAACTTTACTACATTATTAGTCTCATTGTGGAAGATGAATTATTCCCTCTTGTTTCTTGGGAAAATTTGCACAGAAGGTAAAAAAAAAAATCAGTGTAAAATTGCTTCTTTCTATACATGAGGAAATAGGGTGAAGTGTCTAATGTTACTTTGGGTATCACTTGATATACCCATAATGCATTTGAGAGTGCATTTTTCTATTTATGATGGTGATCAACCACCATTTTATTTATGATCTAGATTGAGATTTCATTAGTAGATTTAGCCACCATTTTCTAGCAAGTATTAGTTAGTTGAGTAGTGCAAAACAATACGTTTTTCTAAAGAAAATTTAATTAATTTCAATTAATAAAAATATGAAGCATTGTTAAAAACTAACATAGATAGGATACAAAAAATGGTAATAAGATGTTTCTCCATAAATTGCATTTGTATTGTTTCATTCACGTTGATCAAAGAAACAACTTCTATCCACCTGGTGAAGTATTCCATCTCAAACAGTTTGTACTTCTATTGCTTCAAAGATTGAGGTTTAATCTCACCAATAATGTCCAAGCCCCATTACTCAAAAGGTATATTAATAACTACATATTAAAAGGGTATGGTTGGATTCTTCTCTTTTCCAGTACACATTTTTCATGTTCGACATCTTCTAACATATGCATGTGCATCTCTGAAGAGTGTTGGATAGTAATACCATGTTCCTAAAATCTTGTGGGTTGTAATCTCACTTGAGAAGTGTCCACCAACTAATCCATCATGTAAATCCTTCAATACTTTTTCAACATCCTCTTTTTTTAGGAACCTTAGCAATACACTATCATAATTGTTCTTGAATAGTATACCATTATTGTGCTAATATTTTTTATACTTGAGCCTTGAAACTCTTAGTTTCCTTGCATCAATATATTTGGGACTATACTCGTCTTGTAGATAATGTTTCAATCATAATACCACATGCCAATGTCTGCTTGAAGATAAAGAACATTGTTTTCATACCAGGATGCTTAATTTTCCTATCATGTTTCATCAATGTTTACTTGATCTTGTGCTTCAACTGCAAGCTTAAAAAATCATTTACCTTAAACTATGGTGGCATTTTTAAAATCAATATCGTACTCCTAAATAGATCTCATCTAGTTTCTGTGGCATTTTTAAAATCAATATCGTACTCCTAAATTGAATGAATAAATGGGGAACAATAACCTTTATGTGGATTTTCAAGATATAATGTTTGAATTATTTGATAACCTCAACCAAAGCATATGCTTGTTTTTCGATTACTAGATAATTTGGCTCAACACCGTGGAAACATTGCTCATAAACAAAATTATAAATCCACTCCCTTCATTGTCCTTTTGAGTGATCACATAAGATGGGGAGCGATCGGACACAAATGTATAGAGGAAAAAAACTTTGTATAAATCTAGGCTACTTAATGTTAGTGCAACGACGATGTAGTCTTAATTTTTTTTATCATCACCTTGATTTTCTTTCCATTTGTGTTCAAAATTCTGAACATTATTATTTCAGTGTTTATGGTTTAATTCATGGTAATTTGACTTTATTTCGAGTTGTGTTCTATAGAATTTTATGAGAACTTCTTTAATCGTGACTTTCATACATTGGAAACGAGTTCAATTGTCATCTAGATATTTAGGAATTTATAATGAGTTTTGTTTCGGTTGAATTGTATATTGATCATTCTCTATGATTATTGTTATAATTAGGGCGATGATAAAAATTAAGGATTAAGGTTGAAACACGTGTGGTATATTGATAATTCCTTCATATTTTAATCATTTTCTTTCTACTTTATTTTCTTTTCAATGATAAAAATAAAATAAATAATAATGAAATTAAGTTTTATTTGTAGATAAGATTTTATGTAAATATTTTTTTACAGTTAAGTTGCAATTTGTTTCAGTTCAATGTTAAGTTAAATATCTCATTTGATTATCATGGTGGAGTTTTGCAGATTGATCTAATGGTGCACATGCATTCTAGATGTGAAACAAATTGGCAATTAATGGAAAAGTGTGTGTCCAAGAGATCAGATGGTTCACAATTAAACAATATGACAGCTAATATACACTTCGAGATGAAATTTGTCGAGTTTATAAAGGTTTAGATGCATTTGAAGTGATGAAACGATTTGTAATCATTTGATCCAACGGTTTTTATTGGTTTTGGGATTAATATTGCTCAAACCTTAAAGATTTGGAAATGGTTGAAATATTGGATGGTTGAAACGAAATCAAATCCAACAGTTCATGTTTATTTTGGTATACAAGTTGCGTGGAAGATAACACTATTATGTATATCTGAAACATCCAATGGATGAAGTAGTAAGGATCTAATTGTTGATAATTATTTTGAGATGAGAGATGCTCAAGCTATAACGCTTTTCTCACAACCCGAAAGATCCCATGGTTCACGCGCACTTGATCTAACGATCACATTTTTTTTTTGGCTGCAAATAACTCAAGTTTTAATGTAGTTCTTATTGAGCACACACTTATACTGAGAAGGGGGGGTGAATAAGTATAAGACAATTTTTCAATTTTTCAAACATTTATAAACCATAAGAAAAAAACCACATATGAGATCTATTAACTACATAACATGGAACATAATATTTGTGTGGAAACCCTTTCAGGATAAAACCGCAAAACTTCCCATTATAATTCTTTGTAGGTACCAACCTATTGTTTCAAATATTTGCAGGCACTAACCTACTGGAGACACCAATCTCCACTGGTACAAATCCTGGTAGGCACCAATCTATTCTTACAGATATTCTTAGATTCCAATCCCCACTGCTAAGCACCAACTTAGGAAGAGACACCAATCTCTTACAGATCTTCATAGACACCAATCTACTGGAGATACTAATCCCCACCGCTAAGCACCAACTTAGCAAGAGACACCAATCTCTGAGTTGCATCAACCTTCACCGAGTTTGCTTCTTATTTCTACCTTCATCGGGTCTGCTCATTACTTCTACCTTTATAGGGTCTACTCATTACTTATGCCTTCACCAGATCTACTCACTACTTATTCCTTTATCAGGTCTCACCAAATTTGAATTTGCAAATCACAACTCTCCCAAAGCTTGTTGTTTTGCACCTCTTCTCAAGAACGAACTTGTACAACATGCCATGTATCCGATTTTGCAAATATGGTGATGAAATTTTTATGTGAGGTACTTCTATATGTCTCCTCTGTTCTCAGAAATTTTCACAGTCTGGAGAGTCCCAAAAAAGAAGTTATAGTGAAAATTTCAAACTGACATATTTGAAACTAATCTTAGGACCATTCGGAAACCCTAACTTCTACATAGCATGTATAAGAAAGTATAGTGAACCAACATCTGAAATTTTTACCTAGGGTACTCATGTATGTATCCTCTATTTTGTAAAAATTTCACAGTTTGAAGAGTCTCATAAAAGAAGTTATAGTGAAAATGTCAAATTGGCATGTTTGAGACTGATCTCAGGAGCATTCAAGAACCCTAAATTCCGCAAAGAATATATCATAAAGTAAAGTGAACCAACATTTGAAATTTTTACCTGAGGTACTTTTATATGACTCTACTATTATGTAAAAATTTCACAGTCTGAAGAGTCCCATAAAATAAGTTATAGTGAAAATGTCAAGTTGTCTTGTTTCAAATTGATCTTAGGACCATTCAAAAACCATAACTTCCACATAGAATATCTCTAAAATTGTAGACAACCAATGTCTAATTTTTTTACCACATGTATACAGAGATCTCTCCTCCATCTTTGAAAAAATTCAAGGTCTGAAACGTCCTAGAAAATAAGATATATTAAAAGTACCAAGTTGGCCTATTTGAAACTAATTTCAGGAGCATTCAAGAACCCTAACTTCCACAAGTAATATCTATGAAAGTATAGAGAACCAACATCTAAAAATTTTACCACATAAACATCAATATCCCTCCTTCGTCTCTTCAAACTTTTAAGGTCTGAAACATCCCAAAACATAAATTATCACGAAAATTCCAAGCTAACTTGAAACTAATTTTGTAAATCTTCCCTTTTTGGAATGATATTCAACCTTTGTTCATCCATTTTTCACACACACACTTTCTCTCAATACTCTCTTTTTATAATTTTCCATAACCCTTCATGAATGGGCATGTCCATCATTTAAATAATTAATTCTCAATACCATGGGAAAATACCCCAAATACCATGGGTTTGAAACCACAATTTCACTTTTTACTTTTTCTTGGAAATGTTGTGTGTATTTTAATGTCGTAAATCCTTTGACATCAATGAAAATAATTCCAACAATCTCCCACTTTGTCATTTATGGCAATCTTGCAATGAAACACACAGTTCACCCTGAGGCGTAGAAATAATTCTCCCCATGTCTACAACTCTCCTCCTATCTACAACTCTCCTCCTATCTACAACTCTCCCAAGAATAGAAAGAATTATCCTCTTGTATGTAACTCTCCCCCTTTGACATCAATGGAAAATGGATGCTCCCCCTAAACTTGTGCTTCTCCTTAAGCACGTAGTGTCTTGAAGATATGGATATTACTCCCAATTGCATGTTCTTGAACTTGTTATGACTACAAAAAATGCTCAAACATGGTAAAGCAACACTCCTGAAGAATATTGAATGTTGTCACCATCAACACAAGATAATCAACCTATGTCAATACAGACACTCTGCCTATGTCAATACAAACACTCTTTGTATCCAACATAAGAAATAGTACATCTCCAACAATAGTCGGACATGGGTCAGTTGGTCTCAACAAATTCAAGTCGATTCAACAAGAAATAGTTGAGTCAACAAGAAGACTTTAGTTAGGTTCACATATCAACAAATTCAAATATTCCCTCCCTTGAGGGACCAATAAGTAGAGCAATAGTTATCATTGAAAATTCCAGTCGATGGAAAACTAAATTCAAACTTAATCATCAATTACTCAGTCGAAACTCCAGTCGATTGTCATGTCGAGTCAATCCTTGTTAGGCCACTTCCAAGGAAATAATCAGTAAGTAAGAAGAACATCACACGATTGTATATTCGATGATACACAACAATATGAAGTCCCAAAACATCTAATCAAATGATTCCATGACCATCCATCAATCCAACCACAATCTATCATGGTAGTGATCATTGGTCCACAATTTTGTCTTTCACGTATAGTTTGCAAAGATCTGAAAGCATGATTGACATTCTTTCAATTTTTATGGTGAGGATGATGATATGCATAAATTTTTGTGTTGGCTAATTAGAGGATCTAGGCTCATGATCAAGTTCACTTATAGGAGTAGAAAAACCCATCATATCAACAATAATTTCATTTGTAACAGCATACTCAAATTTTGGCATGTGAAGAATAGGAAACTCATCAATTTGTTCAGCACAATCAACAGTAAGTTGTTCTTCTCGCAAACTAGTCTGAACTCATCCTGCAACAAATAGAACTTCCCAGGTTGTAGCGAGACTAGGTGTAGGTAGGGAGGCAACAGTAGCATTATATCCATGACCATTCTTAATGAATGGAGACCTTTGAAAATTGATGATATTGTCTAAGGTTTCAATACTCTTTCAAAATTCAAGCTTCTTTTCAACTTAATAGTTGTTTCTTCAATTTTTTTCTTAAGGAAACAATTTCATATTCTAGCTCTTCGCAATTTTATTCATTTTTTTTCAACTGGATTCTCGCCACTTCTTCCATCCTTCTTGCTTATTCTAATTGAACCTTTAGAATCATGATAGTATTTTTTGTTTCTTCAAGTCTTTGTGACATTTTGGCTTTTGAATCACGATCCTCTTCTTCATAATTTTGCATTTTCTCCTTTTGTTTCAAATCCTTTTTCCTAGGATTATTTATTTTTCTTAAGGCACACATGAGTTCTTCTTCAAGATCCACTTCCCCATCTATTTTGGTATTTTTATCTTCTTCTGAGTTCATCATTCATATCCCTTTGTCTTCATCAATATTTGTTTCGATTTCCATAAAGAGAGTTTCTTCTTTATCACTATCAAAATTGTTTTCACTGCTTTATTCAAATGAGTCACTAACCCTTTTTTAGCATAGCTTCTTCTTCTGCTTATAAGATTTCTTCTTTTTATACGTGTCTTGTTTGTGGTTATTTTTGTGTTGATGATGTTTTCTCCCTTTCTTTATGTTATGGTCTTCTTATTCATCACTACTTCCATCCTTTGCATATGGACACTTATCAGCAAAATGTCCTAATTTTTCACAATTAAAGCATTTAAAGGGAAACTTACCTTTGTATTTGTTAGATCCCTTTTTGAGTTTTCTCACAAAATGCTCTTCCTGTGTGTCTGATTCATAGCTATAACTATCACTTAATTTGTGTTCTTTGTTCTTCATCTTCTTTGAGGCTTTGAAAGCTTCTTCTTTCTTTGATGGATTTTTTTTCTAGTCTTCATTTCATCTGCAATGAGAATCTCATGCAATTCATCCATTGTCAATTTATCAAGATCCTTCATGTCTTCAATAGTAGAGACTTTGGCATCAAATCTTAAGGGGAGTGACCTTAACTCCATTTTTACAAGAATTGGTTATTCAACCTTTACCCCAAGTCTTATAATGGTTTTGACAAATTCGTCCACACAAAGAAGATAGGCTACAACATTTTCTTTGTCTTTCATTTTCAAGTTCTCAAACTGTCTTCTATGATTTTGGAGCTTTGTCTTCTTAACCTTGTTATCATTTTCATAGATATTTTGAATCTTGTCCCAAATTTCTTTTGTTGATTCACAATGCATCACCTTAATAAACTTGGATTTAGATAGAATGCTCAAGATGGCATTCATGGATTTTGCATTATTTTCACTAGCCTTCTTTCCATCCCGATCTGTTGGTGGAGATGTTGGATCTTTATAACTAGTCACAACAGATTTCCAAATATCGAAACCAAGAGCCATTAAATATGTTTTAATCCTCATGCCCTAGAAAGCATGGTTTGTTCTATCAAACAACAGAGCCCTGTTTGTGGAGAAACCTTCTTGACCAACCATGTGTGCTCTAAAGATCTACCTTCAAGTGGTTACATTGTTTTCGAAGGAACCTGCTCTTATACTAATTGTTTATCACACACTTGTATTGAGAGGGGGGGACTTAATCAATATAAGACAATTTTTTTCTTTTTCAAGCATTTATTAACCATAAGAAAACAATTACATATAAGATCTATTAATTACAAAACATGGAACAGAATACTTGTTGGTTGTGGAGCCTGATTATCTTCTTGATTCAGAGGTCTTTGTTTTCAACCATGTTTATACCCCATGAATACTTTACACCCTATAATAATGTTCATTATAATGTCATAGATCTAGTGATAGAAGTTATGTTAGGGTTTTTTTCCCTAGAAGGAAACCCTCTTTTATGAGGGAAATGTATTGTGGCTATGTATTATTACAAATATTGTATTCTGACTGAGGAGACTATGAAAGAAAGAAGAGGAACTTACAGCGGGTGTGTTGTAGGTTGTATCCCTTCATTTGTTGGATATTAATAAATGAAGGCCCTGGAAATTTCTCTAGTGGACGTAGCCCGCATTGGGTGAACCAAATATGTTTTTGTCTCTATTGTATTGTGTATCTTCTATGTTTTATTTCCGCATTTGTTTTATTGTATTGCTCTACGATCTTGTTTTTCTAACAAGATTTACGTAGAAACCCTTTCAGAAGAAAACCACAAAAATTCTCTTTATAATTATTTGTAGGCACCAACCTATTGTTACAAATATTTGTATGCACCAACCACTGGAGACACTACTCCCCACTTGTACAAATCCTGGTAGGAAAATCTACTCTTATATATCTTCGTAGACAACAATCTACTGGAGACACCAATCCCCACCACTAAACACCAACTTAGAAAGAGACACCAATCCCCACTGCTAAGAGACAACTTATCAAGAGACACCAATCTCTAAGTTGCACCAACCATCACCGAGTTTTCTTTCTATTTCTTCCTTCACTAGGCTTGCTCACTACTTCTGCCTTTACCAGGTCTGACCAAAATTTGAATTTTCATATGGAAACTTTCCCAAAGTTTGTTGTATTGGGCCTCTTCTCAAAAACGAACATGTACAACATTCCATGTATCCAATTTTGCAAATTTGTTTCTGAAATTTTTACATGAGTTACCTTTGTATGTGTCCTCTGTTCTCTAAAATTTGTATATTCTAAAGAGTACCATAAAAGAATTTATAGTGAAAATGCCAAACTAACCTATTTGAAATTGATCTCGGGACCATTCATAAACCCTAACTTCCACATAGAATATATCATAAAGTATATCGAACTAACATCTAAGATTTTTACTTGAGTTGCTCCTATATGTCTCTTTTGTTATGTCAAAATTTTACAGTCTAAAGAGTCTCAAAAAAATAGTTATAGTGAAAATTCTAAACTTACCTATTTGAAACTAATTTCAAGAGCTTTCAAGAACCCTAAATTACATAGAGAATATCTTAGAAAGTACAACAAACCAACATTTGAAATGTTTACCTAAGGTACTTTTGCATGTCTCCTATGTTCTATAAAAAAATCACAGTCTGGAGAGTCTCAGAAAAGAAGTTATAGTGAAAATTCAAACTAACATGTTTTAAATTGATCTCAAGACCATTCAAAAACCCTTACTTCCATAGAGCATATATTTGATTTCGTATAGCAGACCATGTGAAATTTTTACCACATGTACACGGATATATCTCCTCCTTTGAAAAATTTCAAGCTTTGAAACATCCTAGAAAATAATTTATAGTGAAAGTACCAAGCTAACCTGTTTGAAACTAATTACAGGAGCATTCATGAACCCTAACTTCCACAGGGCATATCTCTGAAAGTATAGTGAAACAACCTTTGAAATTTTTATCACATGTACACCAAGATATCTCCTCTGCCTCTTTAAAATTTGAAGGTATGAAACATCCCAGAACATAATTTATCATGAAAATTCCAAGATGACCTGAAACTGATTTCGCAACTCCTCCCTTTTTGGAATGATATTCAGTCTTTGCTCATTCATTTTTTACACACACATTTTCTCTCAATACTTTCTCTTTTTATACTTTTTCATAACCCTTCATGAAGGAACAAGTCCATTAATTAAATAAATAATTCTCAATGCCATGGGAAAATACCCCAAACACCATGGGAAAATACCCCAAACCCATGGGTTTGAAACTACCATTTCAATTTTTACTTGTTTACATGCACCCATTTTTTAATATACT
>CBVK0100306751.1:0-13919 GCA_900067695.1 Picea abies
TGGGAAAGGTAAAAATAAAGCAAAGGAATGGAAACCAATGGTTGTTGAAAAAGGTAAGACATGTTCAAGATATAAGGAAAAATCTAATTTCAACAGGGTAGTTGGAAAGTGAAGGTTGTATATCCATATTTACAGATAAGGTGTGGAAGGTCACGAAAGGATCATTGGTGATAGAAAAATAAGAGAATGTAGGTACATTGTATTTATGTACTGGTAATATTGACTCTTCTATCTCTTTAGCTTCTATAAGAGTGGATACAACGCTATGGCATCATAGGCTTGGAAACATGAGTGAAAAGGGGATGTAGATATGTCACAAAAGAAATTTGTTGCTATATCTTAAAGAAATTGATTTGGATTTCTGTGAGCATTGTGTTTATGGAAAACATAAGAGAGCCAGATTTCTCAGAGTCAGAAAAGGAAAGAAGAGTGAAAGGTTAGAGGTTGTGCATACAGATGTATGGGGACCAACTTAGGTATCATCTCTTGGTGGCTCTCATTATTATGTTTCTTTTATTGATGACGCAACTAGAAAAACTTGGGTTTATTGCATTCGACAANNNNATGTTTTTGATACTTTTAAGAAATGGAAAGCTTTGGTTGAGAATGAGACAAGAAAAATGTTGAAGTGTCTCAGATAAGACAATGGAGGTGAATATTGGAGCAAGTATTTTGATGATTACTGTTCATACCATGGGATTCATAGAGAGAAGACAGTTCCAGGAACACCACAAGAAAAAGGTATGTCAGAAAGGATGAACAGGACAATCATGGAGCGTGCAAGGAATATGAGATTGCATGCTAGTTTTCCATTACAATTCTGGGGAGATGTTGTAGATACTGTTGTTTAATTAATAAACAGAGGACCTCCAATCTCTTTGGATGGTAGAATTCCATAGGAGGCATGGATATTTAAAAATATAAACTATTATTTTTTAAAGACTATCAGTTGTGAATCATTTATCCATATTGATAAAGAAAATAGAACAAAGCTTGAGGAAAAATCCAAGAAGTGTACCTTTATTGGATACTGTGTTAAGGATTTTGGTTATCGCTTAAGGGATTATGAAAGTAACAATATCATTAGGAGTACAAATGTCATATTCAATGAGAAGGTCATGTACAAAGATCAGTTGCAGGGAAAGAAATAGGAAAAAGAAAAACCAGAATACACAATGCTTGATGAGATCACTGAAAAATAAATTCCAAAGGTACCAGAAAATAAAAATGTACAACAATGAGAGTACTAGGTACCTCAAAATCCTGCAAGTGTTGTTAGAAGATATACCATGTTAAGTAGACCCCCTGAATGATACTCTCCTTCATTGTATTATTTATTGTTGATTGATTCTGGTGAACTAGAATGTTATGAAGAGGCAATGCAGGTAGACACAAAAAAGAAGTGGGAGCAAGGAATGAAAGAGGAAATGGATTCCCTAGTAAATAACCAAAATTGGGATTTGGTTCAGTTGCCTGCAAAAAAAAGAGCATTACAAAATAAATGGGTTTACAATTTGAAGGAAGAAGATGGAGGAAAAACGTGGTACAAGGCTAGACTTGTTGTAAAGGGGTTTGCACAAAAGAGAGGTATATATTTTGATGAAATATTTTCTCCTGTTGTTAAAATGACTTCAATTAGTACTATTTTAAGTCTTATGGAAGTAGAATATTTGCATCTTGAATAGTTAGATGTAAGAACAACTTTTCTCCATGGGGATTTGGAGAAAGAGATTTATATGCAACAACCACAGGGGTATGAGGTCAAAGTAGAGGAAAATTTGGTATGTAGGTTGAAGAAGAGATTGTATGGCCTGAAAAAAACTCCAAGGCAGTGGTGTTTTGGTGTTTGAAGTTTGACAGATTTATGATAGAACAAGGTTATAGTAGATGTCATTCTAATCACTGTGTTTATTTTAAAAGGGTATAAAATGGAAGCTATATTATCTTGCTATTGTATGTAGATGACATGCTTGTTGCAGGGTCCAATATGCACGATATAAATGTGCTCAAGAAGAAATTATATAATTCATTTGTAATGAAGGATTTGGGTGTTGCAAAGAAAATCCTTAGTATGAGAATAACGAGAGACAGGAAAAATCGCAGATTGACATTGTCTCAGGGTGAGTACATAGAGAAGGTGTTGGAGAGGTTTAGAATGTAGAATGAAAAACCAGTTAGTACACCTTTGGCCAACCATTTCAAATTAACTGAGGAAATGTGTCCCAAGACACAAGGGGAGATAGAATACATGTCCAGGGTCCCTTATTCATCAACAATTGACAGCTTGATGTATGCGATGGTTTGCAAAAGACCAGATATTACACATGCAATGGGAGTTGTGAGTAGGTATATGAAAATTATAGGTAAATAACATTGGGAGGCAGTAAAGTGTATTATTAGGTATTTGAGAGGTACTTCTACTCATGCATTAAGTTTTGGAGGTTCAGACATTGTTCTACAAGGATATGTTGATTCAGATATGACAGGTGATAAAGATAGCAGGAGAAGTAGCACAGGGTATGTTTTTACTATAGGTGGAACAACAGTAAGTTGAATTTTGAAACTGTAAAAGGTTGTTTCACTTTCAACAACAGAGGCCGAGTATGTTGCTGCTACAAAGGCTAGTAAAGAGATGATTTGGTTACATAGGTTTATGGAGGAATTGGGAAAGAAGAAGGAGAATAACAGGTTTTACTATGACAGTGGGAGTTCCATTAATCTTGCAAAGAACTCAACCTTCCATTCGAAGAATAAGAATATACAAATCAGGTACCATTTCATACGATCCGTCTTGGAAGATGTACATTTGAAGTTAGAAAATATACACACTAGCTAGAATCCTGCAGACATGTTAACAAAGGGAGTAACCAGGGTGAAACTAAGTTCCTGCTTAGTTTTAGTTGGTCTTCAAGAATGAATATGAAGATGAGAATTTTTCCAGGTCCAAGAAGGATTATAGTCCAACATATAAAACATGGGTGGAGTTGTTGAGATCAGTCTCCAAGTGGGAGATTGTTAGTTGTGGAGCCTGATTATCTTCTTGATTCAAAGGTATTTTTTTTCATTCATGTTTATACCCCATGAATACTTTACACCCAGGAAGAATGTACACTCCTCCATGCGGGAGAGTGTAGTGGGGGTTACCCCCCTTGCAGGGTCAAGGGGCAAGTGGGACCCCGAAGAAAAAATTGCCTTGTAAATGTATATTGTGATTTCATAGTAAATCTGGACCATTCATTATATGGTCGTAGATCTGATGGTAGAATTTATGTTAGGTTTTTTTTCCCTATAAGAAAAACCTCTTTTATGAGGGAAATGTATTGTGGCTATGCATCATTGTGAATATTGTATTCCGAGAGAGGAGACTGTGAGAGAAAGAAAACGAAGTTACAACAGGTGTGTTGTAGGTTGTATCCCTTCATTTGCTGGATAATAATAAAGGAAGGACCTAAAAATTTATCTGGTGGACGTAGCCCACACTGGGTGAACCACGTATATTCATGTCTCTATTGTATTGTTTATATTCTGTGTTTTATTTATGCATTTGTTTTATTTTATTGCTCCACAATCCTTATCCGACTCGAATTGACTATTTTTCTTTCAATTCGACTGGAAGTTTGAGTGGATGAGAGTTTTTGTCATCCGAAGAGCCAAAGTTATAATTGTTAAACATAGATTTAATTATTTCAAAGCATTTGACCAGGTAGGTGATCCTTTTTATTCTAGTAGTCCTCTATGTTGGTATAGCTCAGTATTCCTGTAGATTTTACTGCAATTCCATGTCATACTCCACTATGGTACTTCTTGTCTTCATGTTGACATCAATGTCAACACAAAATTCCATAATTTTAGGGATGTGAGATGAATGGGACTTTATGAACCCAAATGAAACAAATAAATTGAATGTGTTTAGGTTCTAAGAACTACCATAAATAATAAGGAAATGGTTAACAATCCTAGCAGACAAAATAACTTATGGAGTCATGGTGATTGGTGACTCCATGATCAATATAAAGAAGCTTTTCTACAATGTTTTTCTTTTGTCCTTTGGAACACATTGAATCAAATAATGTAAATATGTTAGTATGGATTCCTAATGCACAAAACTAGGTGAAGGTCATAACAGTTAATGGCTAGGCATGTATTTATAAAGATGCTTTTATGGACCATGGTACTCACTAGATACAATAGAATGAGAGTATGAGAGGGGTTATGATTCCACAATGTAAATCCTCTATTTCCAAGTGTTATCCTGTGAACTCATATCCTTTCCACCATGCACATGATGAATTTAACCACATCCTTTGATTCATTAAACCAATCATTGAATGCATGTAAGAGTTGGTTGGGTATGTTGGGTTGTTATATTTGTTGTGACAATCTAGTCGAGGTGGATCGATTGGAGGAATTAAGATGACCAGGAAAGTTGAAGTCAAAGTGATTGAAAACAAGTCAAGAATTAAACCAACAAGAGGTCGTGTGGCAAATGACTGGAGACCGAATGGAGGTCGACTAGTAATATGACTGGTAGTTGATTGTAAAACAATCTCGAGATTCACAAGATTTGTAGCCAATGATTTTCATAGATTTGTAATCATTTTTTGGGCCTATTTTCTTTATGGTTTTTCCTAATATAAAGCTTATAAATAAGGCGTACTATAATCATATTAGGTTAGGCATTAAATGTTGTAGTATATCTTAATGCTTATCTTTAACAGAAGGTTGTTGGCCATGTGGATGTAAGTCAAATTAGCTATAGGGTTTCTCTTGTGTAAGAAAAAGGGTATAATGTCAATTATATCTTAGGTGTAGGCCAAGGTTAGACATGTAACCTTTTATTTTGAATGAATAAGAAAACAAGAGAGAAATACGCTCAAGGAATGTTGGTTTCCCCATTTGGGTTTCCAGGGTAAAACTCTTTGTGTACTTTGTGATTGATTTTCCATTTCTTTTCTAGTCTAAAATCCGTCTTTCTCTATTCTATTAGGTTTAGTGTGGAAATTTATTTTTCCAACATGTGGTATCACAGATTGATTTGACAATATTGGATCTAATCTAAAACCTATGTTTCGCAAATTAGAGATATTTAAAGTTGCTTGTGAAAGAATGGAAAGTAGTTCGAGAATAGAGATCGAAAAATTCAATGGAAAACATTTTGAGCTTTGGAAGCTTAAAATTGAAGATCTCCTTGTAGATCGAGAATAATGAACAACATTATGTCTAGGTACCATTCTGACAGTTATGTTGAGGGAAGAATGATAGAAAATTTAAAGAAGGGTAAGGAGTACGATTCAAAGTTTTCTTGTAGATTATGTGCTACTAAATGTCTCAGGTGAGAACTTGACCAAGAAACTCTGGGACAAGTTGGGGAGCTTGTACCAGTCAAAATCCCTAGTAAATAAGTTGTTCCTTAGAAATAAATTGTATCTTCTGAGGATGAGTGATGGTAGTTTGGTAACTGAGCATTTGAATGCATTCAATACTATAATAAGTCAGTTATCATTGGTAGATATAAAAATCATCGGGGAGAAATGTATTATTCTATTATGTTCTTTGCTAGAATCTCGAGATAGCTTAGTCATGGATCTAGGGAGTAATTCAACAAAATTAGAACTATAAGACTTGGTTGTATCTCTACTATCAGAATAAATGAGATGGAAGAACCTGGAAGGATCGACCAAATATTCCTTAATGGCAATAGGTCAAGCAGTTGACAGAGATAAAGAAAAAATCTCTGGTAGAAAGTCTAAGTCAAAGGGTAAGATCTAAATCACCAGTTCAGTCGACAAGAAGATGATGGAAATGCAGTAAACATGGGCATTATAAAAGGTGTTAAAATATTAGACAATACTGAAAGAGAGGGATGAATCAATATTACTTCTTTTTCAATAATTTAATAAATTAAACTTATTAATCACGTCAATTGATCAACAAGATGTATTGAAATATAAATTAATTATAACGAACATAAAAAGTACAAGTTACAATTGTGTGAGAGACACCGATATCTCTTCTTTTGAGCACCAACTCAAGGAGACACCAATCCCCTATTTTATAGCACCAAATCTAGGAAGCACCAACTTCCTATTTTTAGAGCACCAACTCTAGGAAGCACCAACTCCCTGTTTTTAGAGCACCAACTCTAGGAAGCACCAACTCCCTGTTTTAGAGCACCAACTCTAAGAAGCACCAACTCCCTATTTTTAGAGAACCAACTCTAGGAAGCATCAACTCCCTATTATAAACTTCATTCTGTAGAAGAAACCAATCCTCCCTTGCTCCTCCCTTCCACCCTTACTTCGTGAATATCTTCAACATTATTCCTTGGACTCTGTTTCTATTTTTATCTTCTAGATTGGACCACAAAGACACTTCCCTTATTACCATTTTTCTCTATTTATATAGTCTCTCAAGAGGTATATGATATTGAAACAATGTATCTTTTTGTAAAAGAGAAAATGAACCAATGTGACTTTTTAATAATAAAACATTTCACCTCTTCATTTAACTAACACAATTCATGACTTTTCTATTTATTAATTGATTTTAATTTAAAAAGGCATCCAAATCCCACAATGATTTTTGTACGAATAGTCTATAGAGATGGAAATGAATTTTAAAATTCCACGACATGGGTTTTGTGTAGAACATACCCAATTAGCCGACTTGTGACCATTTTCCCCCAAAAATCTGTGAGTAGGATAGTACAAGAGGTTCTTTGAAGGAAAATTTCCCAAATTTACTGTTGCAGCCAGCTTCTAAACTTGGCAAATGAGGCATCCACCTCAACAATAGATATTGGGTCACATATCCACATTCCTCCTTTATCATCAAGCTAACAGAGTGGACTAAAAAATTATAATAGAGAATTTTAAATGATGTCTTCGCTTCCACATCTGTGTTGACTCTTGTTATCACTGAAATTTTGTTCACAAATGGTTACAGGAATCTAGCATCTCCAAACAACTATTAATTCACCCATGGACAAAAAATGCATTTCCAAAAGGCCCAAAACTATACAATCAACAATAAAATCAACTTGCACTAAGACTACACAGGGAGCGCGCACACATGTGCCATTCAGAAACACAGGAAAAAGCACACATGTGCACGATGCGCGACCGTGGACACAAAAAATTGTGCATCCCTTAAAACGATACATTTATGATATTGGTCGGCCTCCTACCCACTTCTGGTTCAGATTCCAAGTTGATTTAACATCCAAATCTTAGCTGAATCCTATTGGGTGGCTGGTCAAAGACCTAAAGGTTCCCTAAATGGCCCTTTGTTCACACTAAAAGATGGTTGAATAATGCCTCAAAGTTATGCTATAAAAGGAGGCCATGGGTGCACTACATTTTCAAGGAATTCATTTGTTTTGTTATGTTGTTGATATTCTCTTAGAGGATCCTCTTTCCTCATCAAGAGCATGCTAGCACCATTTCACTTAGCCATTCATATCACCTCTAGATTGAATGTGCTTTGGATTCTCTTCATCATTTCATTCTAGTTCCTCATTTGTAAGAAGAACTCAATATTTGGGGGTCCAAGAGCTCTCCCTTGGAGGAAGAGGGGACACAAAGTCTCCCTTTCTCTTTGGTGTTTTTTTCCACTAATACAATCCTTTCCATTGGTGGCATGAGTCTTGTTTGTTTCTTGTTCTTATGTCCTTATGCATTATAGTTTAATTGTTGTTATCATTCTTAGTTTAATTCTTTGCTTATCTTTTATGTTTTACACTTCTAACTTTTTCCTCTACTGCTGTCTTGACTAGCTGACCCAACTAGGCTTGTAAGAAACCCTATTTTGCTAATTTAGATGACAAAAGAGGTGCAATAGATTGGCGACTCCACTAGGGAAAGGTATCAATTTCCTACCCCATTTGGGTTATTTTAGTTCTTATTTTTGTTTCTTTAACTTGTCGGGATCATAACCGACCCAAGTTGACCTGCAAAAATCCAAGTTCAAAGCTGAGCAGAGAGAATTTCATCTGAAATTTTCTTCACGACCGTGTAACAGACAATGCACACACGTTTTAACCCATAGGTACATCTTTAGTGCACGTGTTCCAAAACCAATATATCTCTCAGTTGTTTATGTGCACCTGCACCCATAAATCACTTTCAGTTCATGCATTGATGCTCAGAGCACCTCTGTCTATTCTAAGGCCCGCGCACCTGTGCAAAAAAACACACATTGTAAGCTTTTTGTGATCTGTGGAAGGTCCATAGCCTTCTTAAAATTGATTCCATGCATATTGCAATCTGCACCACACTTACATTCCCTCTCCATATAAAGGGAATAGTGAAAATGTAGGCATTTAGGGGGTTAAAAATCATTATTTTTTCTCTTTTGCTTTCATGTTGCCACATGGATGGCTTGCTTTGATTAAAGTTTAAGTTGGAATCATTCTACATCACATATAAAACTTGCATTGGGACCAAAAATTGGATATCAATCATTGAGTATGCTCTTCTCTCGCACCCCAAAGCGATCTTAAGAATTAGAAAGAGGTTGAAGGAAAATTTCATCTCCCTTAAAAAAGACAAAATCTTTAGGAGAGGACAACATCCCCTTCGAGACTCCTCTTAGTTTATTTTTCAAACACATCTTAAGATTGTAACAGGCCCATACATGCTCACATGCTACAAAAATAGGATAGTGTTGAAATTTACTTTCTTAGATTAAATCATTAGGGAAGTTTAAAGGTTTTGTAATGGGCCCATACATGCCCACATATTCACAATCTAGGATAGTTTCAAAGCTTTCTTAGATTAAATCACATTAGGGAGTTAAAGGAATAGTAAGGACCCACATGTCCACATGCTAGTTTCCTAAGGAATTTAAAATTCCGCAAGGTTGTACCAATGAAATTTAGTTATTTAGGTAATCAAGACTTGTAAGAACCAAGCGAAGTCCACATGAAACAAGGTGACACCTAATTTATTAAAAATATAGGCACACTTTCAGTTGTTCACACACAAAAGTTACTACTCACTCACATAGTTTTCATCTTGAAATGTGGAGGTTGAAGTAAGTTTCCTCCAAAGGGATTCCCAAACACCCCACCCTTTTCTTGATAAAACTATCCACTCCCAATTAACTTCAAATAGATTGGCCCACACCCCCAATCTCTCAAACAATCACACCTAATTTTTTTCTAAAAACTCACTAAGTTTCCCTCCATAGGAGGTGCCAAAAGAAATTTTTTAGTCTAGGTAGGATTTCAGGGATAGGAATCCAAATAAATCCCAATTATTTGGTTCTCACATATTCAAACAATAGAAGTTGTCAAATAGGGAACTTTAAATCCTCCAAGTCAAGTTTTCCTAACACCATAAGGTAGGGAGATACCCGTGAAGGGTTGAAGGCCAAGGTCTGGTTGTTCTGTGCATCCCCCCTTGAGGCACCCACCTCTTGGATGGGATCCATCTCGTGACCCATTTCTTAGTCCAGAAATCTAAATGTCGCACTTTGATCGAGGTACCTAGTGACCAAATTTTAGGAAATCTACCCAGGTGGCAATTATGGGCTGCAATTGCACCTTGATCGAATTTTGTGTGGCTATTGGTAAATATTTCCAGCTCTTTTGAGATATGCATCCTCTACCCCTCATTATAACTAATTACTTCATCCTTCACTAGTTCCTCTTCTTGTGGCTTCAGACCCCACTGTTGAGTGCTATTGGAAGGTCCAGTGCTATTTGAGAGGAAGGACATTACATCTTTTAGGACATGAGCATTTGTTTTCTTTGTTCTCCCACACAGACAAAATCCACCTACCCACATGTATGCTTCTTTATCAATTGATTTATGTATGATGTTCTTGTGATTACACACGATTGTGAGATATATTGTGAAGGTCCAAGTTATACAAAGTCTCTTGTTCATTAATTTCTCTCATCACCATTTGCACACATCCACCTTGCTAGTCGGACATCATAGGGGTCCCACAGAATCCCCATCATTCCAGACGCTTGCTAAATCTCCCTTCCATTCTAGGGGGAGTTCTTTGTCTTGCCAACTCATCGGCCTTACTTTCCCACACCCCTGTGACTGCTACTTTCTTGGGATTAGCTTTGCTTGGTTCCACTTTGCTTGGGTCCACTTCCCAAGGTCAAGCATCCCCACACTTTCCTTTCCATGGAAGCAGGGGGCCAAATTCTTCTCAAGGAGGAAGTACAAACCCACCTAGTCCCCCTCAAGGGTCAGGTACGTAAAACACTCACACCATGGCTGGAAGTAATCCTCTTCCACCACCTCAGATGCCATACTTGGATTCCCTCAACATACCGGATCTGACTAAACTCATCAATGATCCTATATTGCACAACCCCACATGGCCAACAATGCCTACCAAACTTCCTTCAGACATCCCCAAGTTTGAAGGAAAACCGGGAGACAATCCCTCCAACCATATCATTACCTTTCACTTATGGTGCTCTTCAAATAGCATCATGGAAGATTCCATCCAATTGAGGTTATTTCAATGTACACTCACTAGCCCATCAACTAAGTGGTATGTAGAAGAAAAATCCGGGTCCCATGTGACCTTTGAATCCTTGGCCAAAGCATTCTTGACCTTCTTTCAACTACCAATTTGTCATGACGATGGCCTTGAACTACTCTCATAATTTAAACAAACCTCCTCCATGCACATTGCTGACCACATTCATGAATGGCATTGACGATGTAGTCTTTACAAAGCTGAAGCTACTCCACAACAATGTCTCAATTGGTTCCTCAAATCACTTGTTTTCCTCCTTACCAAATATGTGGCCACCACCTTCCCCTAGTCTGAAGAAGAAGCCATTAGCAAGACCCAACATTTCAAACTCATTTACTCACAGTCAGGGTACTTGTATACAGTACTACCTGACGCCCCAAGACACATGCCATTCGACCAGGACAAACCTGGGATGTCTCACTCAACAGATGGATTGATTGGTACCACTACACACCACAAATTGCATCCCCAACAACCACCAATGTATGGAACCCCTCAATAGCCACCAACATATGACGGATCCCCTTATTATAATCCTCCCCCTTATCCACAACCATACCCCTTGACCTTTCCTCCACCCACCAGCGGACCACCGCCAGCACCCATAATATGCCTCGTAGCTCAACTTAGTTCCGGTACCCCCTCCACCCCTGCTTACACCCTAAGCACTAGTGAAAGAACCACGCCTTCCTATGCATCCTATGAATCATTACCATAGCATAATCTGTACTTTCCATTTCGTGGTCCCCCCCGGCCTATTCCTTCACCACAAGGACAACCAAATGCCAGGGTTAATTTTGTTCAACCCTCTCCCATTCAACAATATCAAAATTTTGAACAACTGAATAAGACTAATCCATCCCATGAGTCAAACAATGCTAGAAAGAAAGGGAAAAACTGAAACAATAATAATCTCAGACCAAGAGGAAACCAGAACCCACCCCAGTAGAACCAACCTGTAGGGGGAAACCAGAACCAGGGGAACCAAAACCCCCAAGGGGGCAATAACAACAAATTCCAAGGAAAGAACAACAACAATATTTGGAAAAATTTCCCTTGTTCCCTTTGTAGTGAGTATGGCCATTATACTCACCATTGCCCCCAAATCACAGACTTCAAATGGATTAAAGAATCCGGTAATGGACCACATCCACCAAACATGCCTGCCCCCCAATAGGCCCCACAACAATATGCGCAGCACCCACCCTTGACCGTGTTGCAAAACCCCATACCACATAAAGGGTTGATGAACACCCAACAAGAGATGAAACCTGCCCCACCACAAGTAGGACCAAATCACAACCCAGGAACTTCTGCAAATTGAACTATCCTCCTCACTAGTGAGGAAGAAGTACTTCTACAAACGCACAGTCATCAATACAATGCACCCTCTGACCCAAATCCCACTACCTCAGAGGCCACCCCAGTCACGATTGGCCCATCATTGATGATCCTGCGCCCTAATACTGAAACATCTCCTCGCATCCCTCGCATCCTGTTATGCAAGAATGTCCACAATCCTCAAGCTAGGGAAGCCCACAATTATAGTCCGGTTGACGACTTGGCCCAATCCCCCACTGCCATGTCAGTATTAGAAGTTATCCAAACCTATCCTACTTAATGTAAGTCATTAATTTCCTCTTTGGGGGCATTCGACCCTGTCGATACTCGACTCATCACATTTGATCTCAACAGTGGAGAACCCCGCATCCCCGCTCTTGTCGCTTTTCAAATACTAGTTAAAATCTGGAATATCATAGTCAACCGTTGCATTATCGATGAAGGTGCATCCACATGCATCATGTCCAAAACCATCTGGCAGAAACTTGGCTCTCTAGAGATAATACCATCTACTATCACTCTGAGGGCTTACGACGGACGACCCTCATCTGCCGAGGGCTCTTCCAAAATGTCCCCATCGAACTTGGGGGAAAAACTATTCTTATTGACATTGAGGTTATCGATGCCCCACTCGACTACAATATTTTGTTTGGTTGTAGCTACATGTATGCTATGAAGGTAGTTGCCTCTTCTGTGTTTCGAACCATGATGTTTCCCCATAACATAAATATCATTACCATTGATCAGGTATAACATTATGAGCCTAACCCTTCATCCAACATCGATAACATCCTCCCTTTCGCCCACACTAATCCGGATGCCTATCAACTCATCGAGATGGGCCCCAAAATTTTTAAGGACCCATCCTTGCTATGAACATACCACGGAGCACCATAGATCATCCATCCTTCAACACAAGTATGTGTTTTCCCCACCAAAGGAACGAAAACTGAAGATACTCTCCCTCCCACCGAGGCCTCTTTCATCCCTAATGTCCCACTAGTCGCAGAACTCCTCCCTCAGGAATCTCCTAGAACTTGTTCAACTCTACCCATTCCTGATCTTCCCCTCCCCCAGGGCCATATCCCGGTTTGGGAAACAGTCCCCCAAGCCATTACCCAAATCCCTTTCTTTTACCCCCCACCAGGTGTACAAGATTTCCAAGTAGCTGTAATGCTCACCCTTCCTAACATGGTGTTTGCAATCCCAGTATGGTATCTACATCCACCTGATATGGTCCCTCAACCATCCCTCCCTCCCCAAATAGAAGGAATATTGATGCATATTACCATACTTACCCCCACCATCCCATCCCACCCACACTCCCACTCACTAGCACCCTTGCTACCACTAGGGGCAGATGGAAAAATAAGGAGCCCACCACTCCACTTCCCCCACATGTCCAACCTGCTTGCGTGCTATGCGAGAAAGATGGACACCCCACCAAAAAGTTCCCATCTCTCCCCAAGTTACGTAATCTCATTCAACTCCCTCGAGCACCACCACCACTCATCACTTCCTCCAGTACTGCCATTATCTCCCATAACACAAGTAGCAAAGGATTGCAAACCAAATTTGCATGCACCATCTGTTTAGAATATGGCCATTATACACACCATTGTCTAGTGTTACCTTAGTTCTAACTGATGCTATCATCCATACGCTATATCTTTTAGAAATAACCCACCCCAACACATGTAACCGACATCCATTATGTCATGACCTTAGTCAACGAATGTATGAGATGTCCTTGCTCTCTATGCGAATCACTTGATCATTTCACATATCAATGTCATATGATCATTGAATACATGCGTCGCCAACTGGAAGAACTAGTGAGTACCCCTACCCCATCACTTGATGTGGTTCATATCTTCTCGCTAGAACCTGAGGCACTCCCTACTCCCCCATGGTTCCTGAATGATTTATATGAGGATTTACCCCCAAATCCCCCCAATTCTCCAATTCATTTCCCCACAGAAGTTCTATGCATGACTACCATTTTCAACCCACATGATCCATGTGGATATCGGTGGCCACCCACCTTTTCCGACTGGCTCAAAACAGTTTTC
>CBVK0100306752.1:0-13917 GCA_900067695.1 Picea abies
CTATCACTTTGGTTGGTTGCATTCTTTTGCAAAATCATCATTGTATGAGCGTTGGAATGGAGCTAGTATGGCGATGGAAAGAGGAAGAAACATTTAAATGGTATGTCACCCATCCCTCTTTAGTTAGTAAATTCAATATTTAAAACTTAAGGAAAGCGTCATGTTCTGTCCTGTTTTGTTCTAGATCTAGGTGGATCTAGGGAGATCAGTTAGTGTCTGCACCTACCGATTAGTCTGATAACACCTACAAGTATATCTTGAGCCCGAAACATAAAAAAATGGTCGTTTAAGGCCTCAAACCAACCTTGAAAGTTCAGGACCTGAAAAACCATAGAAAAATGACCAAGGTGGAAAACTTTGTGTTGATCTAGTGGAAAAGGTGGGTGGCCACTAATATCCACTTGGATCATTCCTTCCCCTTTAATAAGCAATGGTCCCCATTGCATTAAGTTCTTGTTGGATATGGGGAAGATTTTAATGAATCTAAACCTTGGTGAGCTTCTTGCCTTGCTGAAGAAGTTGTTTTGCTTAGCTTGTTGAAGGCTGTCATGAACCTATTGTTGGAGGGGTTGTATTTTTTCAACCAATATAACTGCATGATTTGTCTATGTGTGGGAGGAGGAGCTATATCAATATTGGGGGATAATAATTGGAACCCCAGGCACACCTTAAAAGGGCACTTCGCAAGGCACGGCTACGGACACTTCGCAAGGCACGGCTAAGGACACTTCGCAAGGCACTGCAAGACAAAGAATTTAGAAGAAAGTGAAAATGAGAAAGCAAACCAGTGGACAGCAGTACAGAAAACAAGGACAGCAAAATCCAGATCCAAAGGAGCATCCAAGACTGGCAACCCTAGCCAAATAGAGCCAGAGAAAATCGTCGGGAGCTCTAATCCCCGGCCGCATGCAGACCCTCAAACAGAAAAGGTCAACAATGATACAGAAGAACCAGAAATCATGGACAGCAGGATACAATCAAGCCCCCCGCCAAATGGGAAAGACACAGGGGCACCTGGGCAAGCGGAAGGAACCTTGGAAGTAGTCCCCTCTCCAACATATGCTGACATAGCTAGAAAGAAAGTAATAGATCCATCAATCTCCTCGGAGGACGAGATCCTAAAAAGGCCAGCCAAAAGAGCAGGGAGGAAATCTCGCAAAGAAGCAAGGGAGGAAGAGGAAGAAAGACAAAATACCCAAGGAAGCCAGCCCACCATAGAAATGTCAATTGGCAGAAACACAAGAATAAGGTCTCTAAAAGGAGGAGGCCCAATCACCCCCAATAATAAGTAATGAAAATCATCTCTTGGAACTGTAGAGGATTAGGGAACCCGGCAAAAATAGAAGCGGTCAAGGACCTGATGAAAGTGGAACCAACAGATATCCTCATGCTCCAAGAGACAAAAATTGAAGGGGAAGCCCTTCTAGAGATCAGAAAACACAAATGGCAGAAAAACACAGGGAAGGCAATCAGCGCAAGAGGTACCTCCGGAGGCATAGCAACATTGTGGAAGGCAGAGCAGTTCAGCCTCGTCAACTCCTATAACACGCAGCATTGGAGCTTTATAGAGCTCAAGCACACTGCAAGTAAGTTAACTATTGCACTTTTCAATTTATATGTTCCAACTTTGCACAATGATAAGAAAGATTGTTGGAAAACATTAAACGAATTTCTAGAGCAAAACTCCCCAAGCAATATAATCATTGTCGGAGACCTCAACCTAGTCATGAATGGAAAAGAAAAAAGGGGAGGAAGGCCCAGCAAGGACCAACTGATTTTTGTAGTAGAAGACATCATACAGCAGTGGGACCTCATTGACTTTAAACCAAGTAAAGGGTTGTACACTTGGACCAATAACAGGACGGGGGAGGATCACATCTCTGCCAGATTGGATAGGTTTCTGGTTCAAAGCACTCTGCTGTTGGAAAGGAAGCTGATCTCCACTGCCATCCTCCCCAAGCTCACCTCGGACCACAAACCCATATTGCTCCAGCTAGAGGACGAAGAAAATTTAGGCCCAATTCCATTCAGGTTCAGCCCCTTATGGAAATCAAAGAGTGGGTTCGTAGACACGGTTCAATGGGCATGGTCTACCCCAGTTAATGGCTCCCCCAATTTTGTCTGGGAACAAAAACTAAAAATAACAAAAAAATCCCTCAAGGAGTGGAGCAAACTCCCGGAAAGCAACCCCAATTCCCAAAGAAAGGAGTCAGTGCAGCAGCTAGGACAGCTACAGCTCGAGATGGAAACAATAGACATTGCCATAACAGAACTGGAAAAGGAGCAACAAGCTTAATGCAGAACTTACCGCGCCTTCAAAAAGGAAGAAGAGTACTGGAGGCTGAAATCCCGTAGCCTTTGGTTGAAAGCTGGCGACAGGAATACATCCTACTTCCACCGCCAATTCAAAGCCTGCCTCTCCAGGAACCATATCTCCGAGATCACGACCAACGAAGGGAAGCTCTGCAAAGGAATAGATCAAATAAAGGATGTTGTTGTCTCACACTTTCAACAACTTTACAGCAAAGAGAACCATGACAATGAAGAAGATTACAATGAATTCCTCATGAATATCCCAGCATTGGTCACAAAAGAGGATAATACAACACTTTTGAGCCCTCTCAGTGAAGAAGAACTCAACAAAGTCATCTGGTCCATGGACCCGGACAAAGTCCCAGGTCCAGATGGATTTACTATCCATTTTTACAGGATCTGTTGGAATATAATCAAATCTGACCTCATAAGAATGATAAAAGGAGTCCTTCAAAAAGCAAAAATAAGAGGCAGTACTAATTCTACCTTCCTAGCGCAAATTCCAAAAGAAACAAACCCCGCCTTCTTCGACAGATTCAGGCCAATCTCACTATGTAATGCCTCTTATAAGATTATAGCAAAACTTCTTGCAAACAGAATAAAACCTCTACTGGGCAAGCTTATCTCAGAATCGCAAGGAGGATTCGTCAAAGGAAGACATATCCTAGATAATGTAATCCAAGTCCAGGAGGCTATGTACTCCAGAAAACTCAGAAAAGAGAAAGGCATGCTGATCAAGCTTGACATGGCAAATTCCTTTGACAGAGTAAAGTTGTCCTTCCTGTATCAAGTGCTCCTCTCCTTCGGATTTGATCCTGATTTTGTAAAGCTGATAAAAGCCTGTACTCATAGCCCTTGGATTTCCCCTTTGGTGAACGGGAGACCAACAAATTTTTTCAAAGCCACGAGGGGGCTGAGGCAAGGATGCCCCCTCTCTCCATTTCTGTACATATTAATGGCGGATACCCTCAGCAGGAAGTTGGAACAGGAAATGTTAATAGGGGCAGCCCCAGGACTTAGAATAACGAAGAACCTGAAGCCCATAAACCATTCTCTGTTCGCGGATGACTCTCTTCTGCTAGGAGGAGCTTCAAACAGAGTAGCCACTGCATTCAAGGGCACTCTTCAAGCGTATTGCAAGGTGTCTGGAGCTCTGATAAGCGAAAGAAAAAGTGTTGTTTACAGCTGGAATGTAGCAGATCATGAAACTCAGAAGATAGCAAGTACCTTGGGGTTCAAAGGACACTCCAAATGGGAAAAGATACAGTATCTTGGGTTGCCTTTAACACTGGGTGTAAATAGAGTCAGCCTGTGGGAAGGAGTCTTAGAAAAAATCAAAAGAAAAATCAAAGCCTGGGGAGGCTACTGGCTCACCCATGGAGGCAAATTAACCTTGATAAAAGCAGTTATCTCCTCACTGCCGATATATCAAGCGTCCTATCTTTTAGCGCCCAATTCCATAGCAGGACAGATCAACAAACTCCTGAGAGATTTCCTGTGGCATGGTGGAAAAGGGAACCAAAGAAAATTTCATTTAGTCAATTGGGAGACAGCCAAGCGGCCTCTAAGAGAAGGAGGATTGCAGATCCGCGACCCAGCACTTGCAAACACTGCTCTGGGTTGCAAAATCCTGTGGAAGCTGTACAGCGACCCCTCACATCCAGTCAGCAAAAATTTAAGTCACAGATACATCCCAAACGCCAATATACGAAATCTCCAAAACGCAGTGAGCAGGAAAACCACGATTTTATGGCATCTGTGTATTAAAGGGGCGCGATTTTTCAATCAACACTTGTACCGTGTCCCTGGCAACGGAAAACGGACCAAACTCTGGACAGACAGTATAATGGGGAATCCGCCCATTGCTTCAAATGCTGGCCTGAGGGAAATTCGCGATTTTCTTGAGAACAGAGGTATCCAGAGAATTATTGACATATCAAAGTGGGATGAAGACGAATCTTGGTCAGAGTGGAAATTTGACAATGTCCCAGATTGCCTCCTTCAGCAACTTGAGATGCTCAAAGTAGAGCTTCGAGAGGCAGCCCCTGTGCACAGGACAGGAAAAGACACTTGGGGCTGGGGACCCACAGGAATTTATACAGCAGCTAGAGGCTATGCTCTGCTCCAGCAACAACAAAATAGACCTCTCCCGGCAAGGCTCTGGTTGGAGGTATGGGACTCGATGGCGATCCCGAAGGTCAACTTCTTTTTCTGGACACTAATGCACAGAAATATTCTGACGGGAGAAAATTTATTGAAAAGAAATATTGTCGGACCACACAGATGTTGTCTTTGCAGAGAATCCATGGAAACCTCGGACCACCTATTTGTAGGATGTCATTTCGCAAACAAAGTCTGGCAGCTTACACTCCAAGGCCTCAAGGTCGCTGTTCCCACCAACATTTCAGTAGTGGAACTATTCACTGGCTGGAAGGATAGATACCCTTCGCTCTTCCTGAAAACAACATGGGCCAGAATCTAGATCTCCATCCCCAAGTTCGTGTGCTGGAATCTATGGCTAGCAAGAAATGAGCAAATCTTCAACAACATAGAATGGACCCCTCAAATGGTAGCAGCGAAAGCAAAAGGCCTCCTACTAGAAACTTTGAGCTCCCAAAATCACAAAACCGATACCTCGATTCTGTGGGAAGAAAAGGAGTGGCTTGGCTCCTCCGTGCTGAATCTTCAAACCCATAGCGTGGAAAAACCCCATCTTGAAACAGAATGGAGGTTAAGAGATAGCCATGACATATTTCAGAGCTGGTGGCAAAAACAAGGTAAAACTTCAGTCTTTTTTTACGGCGCCTCCAAAGGAAACCCTGGGACAGCGGGAGCAGGAGGAATCATTTATTCCAGTGAAGGGGAGAAACTAGCAACCTTTTGTTGGGGTCTTGGACAGCGAACCAATAATCAAGCAGAAATTCTGAGTTTGATCAAAGTTTGCCAGATAGCGAGGGAAAGAGGACATCGGGAGCTACAAGCATTTGGAGATTCTGAGATCTTGATCAAAATAATACACTCAAGAGGACAGTTTAAAGATGTTGGGCTAAACAAGAATCTGCAAAGGTTAAGATACATTCTAAAAGATTTCACCTCCTTCAAGTGCTACCATATCCTCAGAGATTCAAACAAAGAAGCAGACAAACTAGCCAACGAAGGCTGCCTTTTGCCCCAAGGAGAACTCAGCATAAACGGTGGGGATCCAGTTAAAAAATGTATTCCTTGAAAAGGACAACATCTTGTAAAAGAATGTAGACGACAGCAGGTGCCTGAGAAAGATAGCTGGAACAGAAGCTGCAACACAGTGTTGTAACAGAGCTGGAACATAGTGTTGAAACACAGATGCAGAAATACAGATGCTGGAACACAGAAGCAGAAATACAGATGCTGGAACACAGATGCTGGAATACAGAAGCTGAAACACAGTGTTGAAATAGCTGAAACACGGTGCTGTAACAGCTGAAACACAGAAGCTGAAACATAGATGAAACACAGATGCTGGAACACAGAAGCTGAAACACAGAAGCTGGAACACAGATGCTGGAACACAGAAGTTGTAACAGCCGAAACACAGATGCTGGAACACAGAAGCTGAAACACAGTGCTGTTACACAGTGATGGAACAGTGGTTGAAACACAGTGTTGTTACATATGCTGAAACACAGTGCAGGAACAGATGCTGAAACACAGTGCTGGAAATTATGTTGAAACAGTGATAGACATTATGTTGAAACAGTGATGCACCACACTTTGGTTTTTGATCTGTAGGCCTGAAGAAACTCGGGGCAATTTGTAACTGAATTTGTGGCTTTGCCACCCCTCTAAAATAAAATATAACCATTTTCGTTAAAAAAAAAAAAAAGGGTTCGTTAAAAAAAAAAAAAAGGGCTCTCGCTAATAGAGATATGAATATCTATGTTATAGCATTTCTTAACTGGCCAATGTAGAGGCACCCCTATAGGTGAAGCATGAATACCTTTGTCCTCTTCTACAATATTTTCAATCTTATTATATTGGATAGAAAGGTCTTGGGCCAAGGATATAATGGTCAGAGTGTACTTCTATTCACCTTCTAATCAGATTGAGAAGAAGCTAAACTTTGTCATATGAGAGAATACTTTGTGGCACTGTTTTTCCATGATATTAATTGGAACTATAGATGGTAACATATAGATATGACTCCCTAGAATAACAATAACACTATGGGATCGACACTCATAAAAAACATGATGCTTCCACATATACAGCTGGCCTAACAGAACATCTCAGAATTCTAGTGGGGAAACATCACATAGTATCTCATCCTTAAAGGGATTTATGCCATAGGATAGGTGACACTACTAGATGACATGGAGATCTTCTCCCCAGTGAAGTCACCCAATTTTGTATGGCTATGGGTGTGGTGTTGTTGGAAAATTCAAATACTTGACAACCTATTTTGATATGGTATTATTTTGGCTTTTGTTATCAACAATAAAATGCAATAGGGTCCCCTTCACCCACATCTGTGAATNGTTATCAACAATAAAATGCAATAGGGTCCCCTTCACCCACATCTGTGAATGGAGCATGCACTCCCTCTCCTAAGAATCCTTTGGTTCTTCTGGTTGGATTATTTTGGTCATGATGGTAGCAGTGAGTTTTGCATCAATGATATGTCTCCTTTTATTTCTTTCTAAATTAGTGTCTAAGTCAGGACTCGACTCTTTTTCTTTGAGATCAACCCCCAATGACTATTTCGAGTGACATTCATCGGTGTTGTGCCAAGGGATTTTGTGGAAGTCACACCACTTTCCAGTGTCCTTCTTCATCTTCCCATTACCCTTATTTTCCTATGGCTTGGATTGAATTCATTGAGGTTCGTTGTTCTATGAGTTAGGGACACCTTTACCATACTTTGGTTGTTGCATATTTGCAGAACCAAAATCCTACTTATTTTTCTTCTTAAATTCATGCTTGATTTTGACAGGATATCGATAAGAAAATCCCAATGATGAGATGTAGAGAAACTTTATTTCTCTTTGGATGTACCTATGTAGAACCTTACGGTATTTTAGAACCAGATGTCGCTCAGAGTATTTGATACCCATATTGGTGCACAAGGTATGGAAGGTATTTGTGAAATCAGACACTGATTGGTCCCACTCTTGACATAGTGTAGTCCATCTCATGTACCAGTCATCATAATTTCCAACAGGGTAATATTGTTCCTTGATGACATCCATAAAAAATCCCAAGTGGGTTCAACCTCATAAATTACAAACTCCTTTATGGAATTTTTCTTTGAGTAAGCTTCCCACCAATTTTTGACATGGGGGACATCCTTAAGGAGCACAAAGGTGATATTTTCTCTATCGAAAAAATTGTGGACAAAGAAATAACATTTTAGCAGATTTAGCCACTTTTCCAAAGCATTCACATCTATCTGACCTTCAAATATGGTAATATCAAAATTAACTTGTAAATTTAAGTGGGTGACACTTCCAAAGTGGAGGTTTGAAGAAGATGTGTCTACTGTTGTCAACAACCATCGAAGGATTTGGGAGAAATTCTCCATCTATTCATCCCTTTGTCGCGTGAGGGCTTCATTGAGCAATATATGAAAATGATCTCTTGCTCCCTCGTCTCTCTTTTATTCTTCCTTGGGATGCTTCTTGGGTTGGCAAGAGCATTGTCCTCAAGAGAAACTATATTGAGAGCCAACTATGTATACCTTGACCTTGTCGAAGACATGCACTAAGAAACGACTAGGAGTATTGCTCTTATACCACTGATTCAATTTTTTTTTTAGAATGAAATGAAGAAGGAGACATAATGAGGAAATAGACAAAGATATTGTAACAAACACAGAGATACAGTAATATGCAATTTATATTAAAGAAATAAATGTATAAAAAATGCAAAAAGACAGAGTGAATGAACTCGCTAGAATAGTGGAAGATTATCTCTGAGAAGAGATGCGACGACTATGCTAATTCACAAAAATATGCGTACAATGAGGCTCAAAAGGAATTTTTAACATAAATAATTAATGAGAAAAACCTTAACATCCAAAACCCTAACCTCAAAATATGAAACACCAAAAGTATTTTTGGCCCCAATGGGGATAGTTGTTATGTCAACTTCTTGAGGGTGTAACATTTTCATATGATATTTGTTTGGGGCGCATGATAGCTCATTGGAAAGGTATACCCAAAAATAAATCATTCTGACTATGCCCAAGTCATAGCCTACATTTATCTTCGGGGCCCCAAAATGTCAAAAAATGTCATTTAAGGCCTCAAAATAGCCCCAAAAGTTCAGGACCTGAAAAACCATAGAAAAAATTCCAAGGTGGAATTTTGTTTCTTGAGCCAGTGGAATAAGTGGGTGGCCACCAATATCCACCTGGATCATTTCTTCCCCCTTAGGAAGCAATGGTCACCATTTAATCAATTTCCCATGAGATATAGGGAACCTTGGTGAGTTGCTTGCCTTGCTGAAGAAGTTGTTTTGCTTAGGTTGTTGAAGGATGTCATGAACTTGTTGTTGGAGGGGTTGGATATATTCAACAAATATAGGTGTGTGATTTTCTAGAGTGTGGGAGGACTCTGCCAATGAATATGCAACATGAAGAACTATATCAATGGGGGGTAATAATTGGAACTCCAAGTAAACATGAAAAGGGCTCTGGCCAATAGAGCTATGAAGAGCATTGTTATATATTTTATTGACTAGCCAGTTTAGAGGCACCCCCGTAGGTGAAGCAGGAATATAGTTTTCTCTTCTGTAATATTTTTGATCTGCTTCTGATGGAAAGAAATATCTTTGGTTGAGGCTACAACATTCGCAGTGTCCTTCTTTTCACCTTCTCACCAGGTCATGAAGAAGCTAAATTTTGTCATATGAGAGAATAATTTGCGGCACTATTTTGCTAGGATTGTAGTCGAAACTACCAATGGTACCCTATAGATATGACCCCCAAAAGTAACAATGAAAATACGGGTTGATAACCATAAACAACATGATTTTTCCACATATACGGTTGGCCTAACAAAACATCACAAACTTCCAGTGACAAAACATCACACCACACCTCATCCTTGAAGGGCTTGAGTTCATAGAATATCCAGCACTATTGGTTGATGTGGAGATTATGTCCCTGGCGAATCCACACGATGTTGTATGGTTTTGGGTGTGGTGTTGTCGAAAAATCAAACTACTTGAAAACCTATGTTGATATGGGTTTATTTTGTCTTCTGCTATCAACAATGAAATGCAACAAGGTCCCCTTCACCCACATATGTGAATGGAAGAGGTAGCCCCTCTCCTAAGAATCCTTTGGTTCTTCTAGTTGGATTATTTTGGTCGTGATGGTATCAGTGATTTTTGCATCAATGATATGTCTCCTTCTATTTTTTTATAAATTAGAGTATGAGTCAAGGATCGATTCTTTTTCTTTGAGCTCAACCACCAATGACTATTTTGAGTGACATTCATCGGTGTTGTGCCAAGGGATTTTGTGGAAGTCGCACCACTTTCTAGTGTCCTTCATCTTCCCACTACCCCTCTTTTCTTATGGCTTGGATTGGATTCCTTGAGGTTGGTTGTTCTGTGAGTTAGGGATGCCTTTACCATACTTCGGTTGTTGCAGATTTGCAAAACCAAACTCCTACTTATTTTGTTGCTTAAATTTATGCTTGATTTTGACAGCATATCAATAAGAAAATCCCAATGATGAGATGTAGAGAATTTATTTCTCTTTGGATGTACCTATGTAGAACCTCACGGTATTTTAGAACCATATGTCACTCAGAGTATTTGATACCCATCTTGGTGGATAAGGTATGGAAGGTATTTATGAAATCAGACACCGTTTGGTCCCACTCTTGATGGAGTGTGGTCCATCTCATGTGTTGGTCATCATAATTTCCAATAGGGTAATATTGTTCCTTGAGGACATCCATAAAAAAATCCCAAGTGGGTTCGGCCTCAAACATTACAAACTCCTCTATGGAATTTTTCTCTGAGTAAGTTTCCCACCAATTTTTGACATGGGGGACATCCTTAAGCAGCGCAAAGGTGATATTTTCTCTATCGAAAAAATTATGGACAGAGAAATAAAATTTTAGCAGATTTAACCACTTTTCCAAAGCATTCGCATCTATCTGACCTTCAAATATGGTAATATCAAAATTAACTTGTAAATTTAATGGGGTGACACTTCCAAAGTGGAGGTTTAAAGAAGATGTGTTTACTGTTGTCGACAATCATCGAAGGATTTGGGAGAAATTCTCCATCTTTTCGTCCCTTTGTCGTGTGAGGGCTTCATTGAGCAATATATGAAAATGATCTCTTTCTCCCTCATCTCTGTTTTATTCTTTCTTGGGATGCTTCTTGGGTTGGCGAAAGTGTTTTCCTCAAGAGAAACTATATCGAGAGCCAACTATGTCTACCTTGACCTTGTCGGAGACATGCACTAAGAAACGACTAGGAGTAGACTGCTCTTATACAACTAATTCATTTTTTTTTAGAATGAAATGAAGAAGGAGACATAATGAGGAAATACACAAATATATTGTAACAAACATAGAGATACAGTACTATACAATTTCTATTAAATAAATAAATGTATAAAAAATGAAAAAAGACAGAGTGAATGAACTCGCTAGAATGGTGGAAGCTTATCTCTGAGAAGAGATGTGACGACTTTGCTAATTCACAAAAATATGCATACAATGAGGCTCAAAAGGAATTTTTAACATAAATAATTAATGAGAAAAACCTTAACATCAAAAACCCTAACCTCAAAATATGAAATACCAAAAGGTTTTTCGACCCCAATGGGGATAGTTGATATATCAACTTCTTGAGGGTGTAACTTTTTCATATGATATCTATTTGGGGCGCATGATATCTCATTGGAAAGGTATAACTGAAAAGAACACATTCTGACTATGCCCAATTCATAGCCTACATTTATCTTTGGGGCCCCCAAATGTCAAAAAAATGTCATTTAAGGCCTCAAAATAGCCCCAAAAGTTCAGGACCTGAAAAACCGTAGAAAAAATGCCAAGGTGGAAAAATTTGTCTTGAGCCAGTGAAATACGTGGGTGGCCATTGATATCCACCTAGATCATTCCTTCCCCCTTAGGAAGCAATGGTCACCATTTAATCAATTTCCCATGAGAGATAGGGAACCTTGGTGAGTTTCTTGCCTTGTTGAAGTGGTTGTTTTTCTTAAGTTGTTGAAGGATGTCATGAACTTGTTGTTGGAGGGTTTGGATATATTCAATAAATATAGATGTGTGATTTTCCTGAGTGTGGGAGGACTCTGCCAGTGAATATGAAACATGAGGAGCTATATCAATGGGGGGTAATATTTGGAACTCCAAGTACACATGCAAATGGATCTGGCCAATAGAGCTATGAAGAGCGTTATATATTTTATTGACTGGCCAGTTAAGAGGAACCCCCGTAGGTGAAGTAGGAATATATTTTTCTCTTCTGTAATATTTTTGATCTGCTTCTGCTGGCAAGAAATATCTTGGACTGAGGTTACAACAGTCGCAATGTCCTTCTTTTCACCTATTGATTGGGTCGTGAAGAAGCTAAAATTTGTCATATGAGAGAATACTTTGCGAAACTATTTTTCCAGGATTATAGTCGAAACTACCAATGGTACCCTATAGATATGACCCCCCAAAGTAACAATGACACTATGGGGCTGAGAACCATAAACAACATGATGTTTCCACATATACGATTGGCCTAATAAAACATCACAAACTTCCAGTGACACAACATCACACCACACCTCATCCTTGAAGGGCTTGAGATCATAGGATATGTGACACTACTAGTTGACATGGAGATCGCATCCCTGGTGAAGCCACCTGACGTTGTATGGTTGTGGGTGTGGTGTTGTCAACAAATCAAACTACTTGAAAACCTATGTTGAGATGGGTTTCTTTTGTCTTATGCTATCAAAAATGAAATGAAATCGGGTCCCCTTCACCCACATATGTGAATGGAAGAGGCACCCCCCCTCCTAAGGATCTTGTGGTTATTCTAGTTGGATTGTTGTCGTCATGATGGTAGAAATGGGTTTTTCATCAATGATTTGTTTCCTTTTATTTTTTTCTAAATCAGAGTCTAAGTTAGGGATCGACTCCTTTTCTTTGAGCTCGACCTCCAATGAATATTTTGAGTGACATTCATCAGTGTTGTGCCGAGGGATTTTTTGGAAGTCACACCGCTTTCCAGTTTCCTTTGCTAGATTACTGAGAGGGGGAGGTGAATCAATAATGAGAAATTATAGAAATTATTAATCATTTGAACCACAATCTATATTATTTTACTTATTCAACCATGTTCATCTGTTAATCATCAATATATTACTGTATCATAAGAGTTAAAATTCATCAGTGCATAATAAACAATAACAAACACATCCACACAATGCATAATACACCAATATTTACGTGGAAACTAAATGTGAAATAAAACCATAGAATGATTTTCTTATATGTCAAGAATTACATTCAAGGAAGCACCAACTTCCAATTCTCCATCTACAATTGGAAGGAGGCTCCAACTCCCTAGTTTATCAGGCTACAACCTGAGGGAAGCTCCAACTCCCCAATTCTCTGGCTACAACCCCCTATGTTCTCCGAATACAACCAGAAGGTGGCTACAACCGGAAGGTGGCTACAACCACCTATCCTTGCCCCATCCAACCACCCTAAAATATAAGTAGAATGATGGAACCACTTTTACACTGTCACTGTGAGATATACTTTTGTAAATATGTACCAATTTATGCCACTGACATGTAATCAACCTCTGCCACTGTCTTGTAACCAAATTGTACCTATTCCTTTCCTGTACCAACAAAACTAAATACACCAACAATATGTACCAATACTCTCCTCAATATATCATATTTGATAACATAGATCTCATACCCAAAATCACAAGAATATCACTCAAACCATGTGCTAACAATGCACATAAATAATGTACATCAACACTATACAAATATAACCAACATCATGTACCAATAAGGTATCAACAACAAACCAAACTATGCCTCGACAAGATGTATCAAGATCACCATGTACTTCAAGTATGTATCTCATCCATGTACCCAGTCATATAACTCTTATATATACCAATAACATACACCAATATAACCAACACGACACCTCTAGAAATGCAACACACTCTCCATAAATCAAATACCATAAATCCTCACATCAACCAGGTGCCATAACCTCGCTGTTATACATCCTCTATATGTACCAATAACTTCAGTAACATATCTCAACCAAAATCCCTCAAACATGAACCAATATTAAACTTCAGTAGATCTGCCTCGGATCAACTCTATAGCAAGCCCTGCACTTCCAAGAGGGAATCCAACAGATTTACAAGGAAAACCCTCAACTAGATTCATAGATTCAACACTACACATATGAAACACATACCTTTTTCTTCTTGTATTGTTCTACTACTGTGGTTTGGCTACCGTGATGTTTCTGTTGATACTGAGAGAGAGGTGAATCAGTATCAAGTACAATTTAAAAAAATTTTCAACTTATACTTAAACCATTCAACTATATC
>CBVK0100306753.1:0-13914 GCA_900067695.1 Picea abies
CAGCTTTCGAGAAATTACCAAGAGAACCATAGGCCTCCTTACGACCACAGGGGAAACCCAGAAATGACTTTGGACTTAGCTTGGAGCTAAATGAGGAGGCTAAGGGTGAATGCAAGGGTGTTAAAACATCCCTTCAAGCATTAGTAGCACCATTAAAACTTTGATTATTACATAAGGAATCAATCATCGATAGGAAGCTTGGGTGATCCCAAGGATCCCCTGCTTCCAATCCCAAGAGGTTGCTGACCTCATCTCCCATATCCACCGCAAAACCCTAAAGAAAACTGATGCAGGAGCATCCACTTCTCGATCAAGCGAGCCAGCGCACAGAGAAAGAGAACACAGCTGGACAAGCCAGCACGTGCATTTTTTTTGAATTCCTTGGAAAGTTGTTGTGCCGCCATTTGAATGAAAGCATTCAAAGCCGAGTGCACTTGTAATATATCGTAGATAAGAAGACATTAAATAGTTTTAATGTTGGTAGATAGGGTTAGCTGAAGATTGGACAGTTTTTACTCCTAGGAGGGAAAACGAATATAGGCACCCTCCTTGTATCATTGTATTATCATTCNNNGGGAAAAAACAAGCAGAGAACTTGTGAAGAACCTCCATGTACAGAGATTGAATTAATAGGAGAAATTTTGATTCAATTCCATGGCTGTGTTTGAATTGTGTGTACTGTTGATGTTATGCTGTTGCATTCTGGCTTCTCTTTATGCTTATCTTCTATATGTTGCATATGTGATTGCATATCAGGTTTGAAACCTGAGAGAATGAGAAATAAGTTTTAGGTGTTTCTCTGTTCGAGCGGGAGATTCCTGCATAGAGTGCAGTTGAATTCCTCCACATAGAGTGCGTTGAGGAGGATCAGCAGTTAAACTCTCATCCTCATCTGCCCAGGGTTGTGTTGGGTTATTCGAACCGTGCAGGTGGAGTGCAGGTCGAATTTGAGTTCTCAGAGGTGAGTCTAAGCACAGGGAGCAAAGGTCTCTGTTGCAGGCAAGTGCACGGGATCTGAAGGATTCGACAGTTCGAGGGCTATTGGAATTCTGCGGAGAAAGGTGAGGGAAAAGCTCAGGAGAAAGAGTTCCTTTACGTCAATGTGAGACAGACTCCAGTGAGGTTCATACAGGAAGAAGGTGGTGAAGCGAAAACTATTCAAGAGGAAGAGAATCAACGACTTGAACTCTTGCAGAAGAGTTAACCTCCACGTGCAAGAGGGACTCGTTTGCCATCATATTTCGACACATCGGGGTTGGCGAGTGCAAAGGTTTCATGCATGACGAAATCACGAGTTGTGATTCTCCGACTTAATCGGAGCCGTCGATCATCAAAGGGACAAGTGTCTGGAGATCTTGAGGAGTTGGGACTCGACACTTCGGCATTTCCAAGGTCAAAGGGAGCACGGAGGAAGAATGAAGTCCCGAGTTGCGGAGGGTCCCATGGAGACGGAGCGAAAGACAGCACGTGGCATCGCGATTCGACATTTGGAGTTTGAAAGGTGAGAAAATCGTCACCTATTAGCTGCAAATTTTACGATAGGAAAAATCCCCGATACACGGAGGAGTTGACCATTGACCATCGGAGGTCGGGGTTTGGGGTTTGAAGTTGCACGGGAGAGCACCCAGGGTACATGACATCGCGACACCCGATTTCCTGAGATAATTACCGAGAATCAACAGAGTGTCCTGTGGGTAACGAAAGGTCCTGATACGGGATTAGAAGAGCATCAAAGCTCTTCAGCCAAGGTTAGTGAAGGTCCTATTGGAGGCGAGCTACTACTGAGGGCGACTTGCGTTAGAGTGGTATCAAAGCCAGAGTTGGAGTTCTCTTTGTTCAGGCAACAGGGAGAAGAAAAATTTTACCATCCCGCCCAGAAGAGAGAGGCAGTCACCTGATCGTGAAGACACGGATGCCCGAAGAAGGGGAAGGCCAGCAGGTAACCCAGAGATGGAGCGCCAAATTCGAGATCTCCGAGCCAGACTTGAGGAGATGGAGACCACCCAAAGATGTGGTGTTGGTGCATCCAAGTTCAGCGATTCCGAAGTAGAAGAGGAAGCTGGACATGACCAAGAAGAGGTCTCAACAGAGGATTCCTCGACAGAGAGGTTGATAAGAGCCATTTCGAGGATGAGCTCGAAGACTAAAATAGATATTCCCACCTACGAGGGGAGTCTGAATGCAGAAGAGTTCCTGGATTGGATTTGAGCACTCAACACCTACTTCGATTATGAAGATATCAAGGAGGACAAGAAGGTGAGGCATGTAGTTACAAAGCTGAAGGGTCATGTAGCCTTATGGTGGGACGAGTTGTAGGCAGACAGACGTTCCAAAGGCAAACAGAAGATCAAAAGCTAGGATCAGATGATCGCCAATATGAAGGCGAAGTTCATTCCAAGGGATGATCAGATCACTCTGTTCAGGCGCATGCAGAACCTGAGACATAAGTTGATGACGGTGACGGAGTACACCGAAGAGTTCTACAGGCGAACATTTGAGCTGGTCATCGGGAAAGTGATGACAAAAAGGTGGCAAGATACCTGAATGGCCTCAGGTATGACATTCAGGATGAATTGAGCATGGTTACCATCCGCACAGTAGAGGATGCGTACCAGATGGATATGAAAGCCGAGGAGAAGTTGAGCCGCAAGAAAGGACAGCAAGGGCAGGGAAAGAGCCAGCCCAAAGGAAAAGTAGTTGCCCAAGAGAGAACTCAAAAGTCCAAGGAGGATTGGAAGAGGCCCCAGGGAAAAGCTGAGAAAGGTGGAACCTCACAGCAGAGGCAGAAAAATTTTGAGCCGAGGAGACAACAATATGATCAGCAAGGAGCATATGCTGACATGGATACATTTCCTCGTACCCGAGGTAGAGGAAGAGGCCGTGGAGGTGTTATCACATGTTTCACATGTGGTAAAGACGGACATAAAGCCGTTGACTATCCAGACAGGAAAATGGACGGGGGAAAAGCTCACATCGCTGAGGCGGAGAGGCATGATGATGAGAACGAAGATGCTGACAGTGGAAGATCGCTTGGAATGCATAAAATTCTTTTGACACCTAAGAAGGAGGTGGAAAGCTCAGTGCAGAGGAGCCGATTATTCAGGACGACTTGTACAGCCAAGGACAAAAAATGCAAGGTCATAATTGACAGTGGGAGCACTGATAATCTCGTTTCGACTAAGATGGTGGAGAAGTTGGAGCTGAAGACAACTAAGCACCTGAGTCCATATAAAGTCTTGTGGTTACAGAAAGGACACCGGGTAAGTGTCACTAAACAATGCTTAGTTAAATTTAAAATTGGAAATTATCATGATGAGATCCTGTGCGATGTTATTCCCATGGACGTGTGTCATATACTGTTGGGTAGACCATGGTAGTATGACAGAAATGTTGTTCATGATGGGAGGATAAACACTTACACCTTGGAGAAGGATGGGAGAAGGCACAGGCTGCTGCCGATAAAGGATAAGAAGGTGGAACTGGAAGTGAGTAGCATGGTACTTCTCATGAGTGGGAAAGAGCTCCTCACAGAGCTGGAGAAGAATGAATATCCATAATTCTTTATTGTCAGGAAGCCGAGGATCATTCTAACAAGAACAAGAGTGGATGACTTACCAAAGGAAATTCAGCAACTGCTGGGGGAGTTTGCTGACATCATCGTGGATGAACTACCTCGTTTGTTGCCACTGGTGCGGAGTGTGAGTCACCATATTGACCTCATTCCCGTAGCAAGTTTGCCGAATAAGGCAGCGTACAGGTTGACGCCTCAGGAAAATGAGGGGGTCAAAAGGCAGGTGCAAGACTTGCTGGACAAAGGACTGGTGAGAGAGAGTCTTAGTCCATGTGCTGTTCCAACAGTGCTGAGCCCAAAGAAGGATGGAGGCTGGAGGATGTGTACAGACTCCAGGGCGATAAATAAGATCACCATCAGGTACAGGTTTCCACTGCCAAGGATGGACGACTTGATGGACTGCCTAAGTGGAGCAAATTACTTTTCCAAGATTGATCTCAAGAGAGGATATCATCAAATCCGGATGAGAGAGGGAGATGAGTGGAAGACAGCATTCAAGACAAACGAGGGTTTGTACGAATGGCTGGTCATGCCGTTTGGGTTGACAAACACGCCCAACACTTTTATGAGGCTGATGAATGAAGTCATGCGGGAATTCATCGGTAAATTTGTGGTCATATATCTGGACGACATACTGGTATTCAGCAAAACGAAGGCTGAGCATTTGAGACATTTGGCCACAGTGATGAGAAGGCTGCAGTAGGAGAAGCTGCTGGTAAATTTGAAGAAGTTTTCCTTCATGTAGACAGAACTCGTTTATCTGGGTTTTGTGATTTTGGCGAATGAATTAAAGATGGATCCTGAGAAGGTTGAAGTGATCAGGAATTGGCCATCGCCGAGGAATGTTTTTGAGGTAAGAAGTTTTCATGGACTTGCTAGTTTCTACCGAAAGTTCATTCGAAACTTTAGTGGAATTAGCGCCGCGGTGACGGACACTGTGAGGAAGTGGCATAATGTTTTCCATTGGACAGCGGAGGCTGAAAAGAGCTTCAATATGTTGAAGTGCAAGATAACAGAGAAGCCAGTGTTAGTGCTGCTTGATTTTCAGAGAACCTTCCAGGTGAAGTGTGACACTAGTGGGTATGCTGTAGGAGGGGTCTTGAGTCAGGATGACGGGCCTGTTGCATACTACAGCGAGAAATTGGACGATGCAAAGTTGAAGTACTCCACATATGACAAAGAGTTCTATGCCATCATTCAGGCATTGAAAAAATCGAGGCATTACTTAATACCCAAGGAGTTCGTTTTGTACAACGATAATCATGCACTACAGTTCGTAAATCGGCAGGAGAAGCTAAGTCAAAAGTATGCGAAGTGGGTGGAGTATATGTAGAAATTCACATTCGCGATCAAGCACATTTCTCGGACTGCTAATAAGGTAGCTGACACCTTAAGCAAGAGATCTTTGATGTTGCGGGAGTTCAAAGTCAGAACGTTGGGCCTTGATAACCTAAAAGAAATGTATGTAGGTGATGCTGATTTTGGCGAAGAATACGAGGTAGTCGAAAATCCAGTGCTTAGGGATAGGAGTCCGTGGCTGGAATATCAAATCCAGGATGGGTTGATTTTCAAAGGAAATCAACTGTGCATTCCAGATTTCTCTATGAGAGAGAATTTGGTGAGGGAAAATCATAGCGGTGGACTAGCAGGTCATTTTGGACATGACAAAACCTTCGCCAAACTGAACGAATTGTATTTTTGGCCAGGCATACGAGCAGATGTAAAACGGTTTGTTGATAGGTGCAGGATATGTCAACACGCGAAGGGCCGAAAGCAGAACACAGGGTTCTATCAGCCGTTACCAATACCTGAGAGGCCATGGGAGGCAATTAGTATGGATTTTGTGTTGGGATTGCTGAGAACACAAAGAGAAGTTGATTCCATTTTTGTAGTGGTGGACTGATTCTCGAAGATGGCACATTTCATACCGTGTCATAAGACAAGCGATGCTACCCACATCGCGAATTTGTTTTTCAAAGAAATTGTCCGATTGCATGGATTGCCGAGAAGCTTAGTCTCGGACCGGGATACCAAGTTCATAGGTCATTTTTGGAGGACGCTATGGAAAAATTTAGGGACTGATCTAGCATTCATCTCAGCATACAATCCACAGACAGATGGACAGACCGAGGTGGTGAATAGAAGCCTTGGAGATTTGTTGATAGGCCTGGTGACTGAGCATCACACCAGTTGGGATCAGATCCTACCACAGGCAGAGTTCGCATACAATGATTCTATGAATCAGAGTACAGGAAAAAGTCCATTCCAAATTTTGTATGGGACACAGCCGAGAGGAGTGTCTGAGCTCAGGGAGCCAGAACAGGATGAAACTAGCAGCGCGAGAGCTGAAGAGTTCGCCGAGCCGATGAGAGAACTTCACGCAGGGGTGAAGCAACAATTGCAGAGATCAAATCAGGAGTATAAGCGCAGATCCGATCAGAGAAGAAGACAACTTTAGTTTGAAGTTGGAGACATGGTTCTGGTGCATATAATGAAAGAAAGGTTCCCAAGGGGAACATACAACAAGCTCAAGATGAAGAAAATTGGGCCGTGCAGAATCCTGAGGAAATTTGGCGAAAATGCATATGAGCTTGAGCTTCCAGAGAGCGTTGGGATATCTATGATATTCAACATTTTGAATTTATGCCCCTACAGGGCTGAAGAAGCAAACATTGAAACTGAGGAACCAGTGGTCTAGTGGCAGAAGCAGTTGCCAGTTGCAGAGAAACCTGAGATGGAATGCATCCTGGACAAGAGAATTGGCAGAAAGACCAGGAGGAAGCAATATTTTGAATACTTGGTGAAGTGGAAAAATCACCCAGTGGAGGGTGCAAGCTGGGAAACAGAGGCATGGTCACACCGTGCAGGAGCTCATGGACAAGAGCCCATGAAATCTTTTGAGCCGAGGAGTATGATGCAGGAGCATCCACTTCTCGATCAAGCGAGCCAATGCGCGGAGAAAGAGAACACAGCTGGACAAGATAGCACGTGCATTTTTTTTGAATTACTTGGAAAGTTGTTGCGTCGCCGTTTGAATGAAAGAATTCAAAGCCGAGCACACTTGTAATATATTGTAGATAAGAAGACATTAAATAGTTTTAATGCTGGTAGATAGGGTTAGCTGAAGATTAGACAGTTTTTACTCCTGGGAGGGAAAACGAATATAGGCACCCTCCTTGTATCATTGTATTATCATTCTTGCACTCAAAGGGAAAAAACAAGCAGAGAACTTGTGAAGAACCTCCATGTACAGAGATTGAATTAATAGGAGAAATTTTGATTCAATTCCATGGCTATGTTTGAATTGTGTGTACTGTTGATGTTATGCTATTGCATTCTGGCTTCTCTTTATGCTTATCTTCTATATGTTGCATATGTGATTTCATATCAGGTTCAAAACCTGAGAGAATGAGAAATAAGTTTTAGGTGTTTCTCTGTTCGAGCGGGAGATTCCTGCATAGAGTGCAGTTGAATTCCTCCGCATAGAGTGCGTCGAGAAGGCTCAGCAGTTAAACTCTCATCCTCATCTGCCCAGGGTTGTGTTGGGTTATTTGAACCGTGCAGGTGGAGCGCAGGTCGAATTTGAGTTCTCAGAGGTGAGTCTGAGCACAGGGAGGAAAGGTCTCTGTTGCAGGTGAGTGCACGGGATCTGAAGGATTCAACAGTTCGAGGGCTGTTGGAATTTTGCGGAGGAAGGCGAGGGAAAATCTTAGGCGAAAGAGTTCCTTTACATCATTGTGAGACAGAGTCCAGTGAGGTTCATACAGGAAGAAGGTGGTGAAGCGAAAACTCTTCAAGAGGAAGAGAATCGACGACTTGAACTCTTGAAGAAGAGTTAACCTCCACGTGCAAGAGGAACTCGTTTTCCATCATATTTCGGCACATCAAGGTTGGCGAGTGCAAAGGTTGCATGCACGATGAAATCGTGAGTTGCGATTCTTCGACTTAATCGGAGCTGTCGATCATCAAAGGGACAAGTGTCATGAGATCCCGAGGAGTCGGGACTCGGCACTTCAGCATTTCCAAGGTCGAAGGGAGCATGGAGGAACAACGAAGTCCCGAGTTGCGGAGGGTCCCATGGAGACGAAGCGGAAGACAACATGTGGCATCGGGATTCGGCATTCAGAGTTTGAAAGGTGAGAAAATCGTCACCTATTATCTGCAAATTTTACGATAGGAAAAATCCTCGATACACGGAGGAGTTGACCATTGACCATCGGAGGTCGGGGTTCGGGGTTTGAAGTTGCACGAGAGTGCACCCAGGGTACGTGACATCGCGAGACCCGATTTCCCGAGATAATAACCGGGAATCAACAGAGTGTCCTGTGGGTAACGAAAGGTCCCGATACGGGATTAGAAGAGCATCAAAGCTCTTTGGCCGAGGTTAGTGAAGGTCCTGGTGGAGGCAAGCTGCTACTGAGGGCGACTTGCGTCAAAAACAAAACATCAATCCACTCAAGACAATAGTGGAGACTGATGTGGCAAGACTATAGAAGTTACAACCTTGTGTAGTTCAGAGCACCCAGGCTTCGAAAAGACAGAGTTACCCCTTGAAATGAATGCACAGTTAATACTGACATACCCAAAAGATAGCAAAGAAAACTAAAAAACTAACTAAAATCTTTGCAAAAGGGTGCTAGGAGACCTCCAGAGAATCCACTCAGGTAAGAGACAAGATAAAGAGGGTGTATCTAGAACTAATGTAAAGCTAGGTCATCTAAACTAAGAGTCCTTTTGGATTACTGGCAGAGTAAAGATAGAACCCAACTTATCCATCGAAAATATAGAATACTGCTACTCCAGAGTTCCCACCTATTCCCAAATTGAAATGAAAGTCTGCCATGAAACCTGCAAATGCCCGTTCCCTCCCGTTCAAAGCCCAGTCTCGGTTCATGAAAATAGAGTTGTAGAATATTGTTATCAAAGATGAATTTGGAGCATTGATATATGGTTGATTTATTAAAAATATAATATTATACCATTATGGAGCTTTGATATATGTTTGATTTATTAAACAAATAATATTATAAATTATGGTTGACTTATTAAACAAATAATATTATATCATTATAACTTTATAGTAGTGGATCTAGCCCTAATTCATCATTTCAATCTATGTTGCAATTTTTATTAGAAATTATTATGATCAGATGATGGAGAAGTTTAAATATTCATTTTTTTTATTCATATATAATTAAAATTAAATAAATCATGTTAAAAAACTCAATATATAATTAAAATATTGTTTAACTATTCTATTTTTTATTCATATATAATTAAAATTAATTAAACCATGTTAAAAAAAACTCAATATATTATTTTTAAACATTATTATTTTGTTTTGTTTTATTTGTAGTGACACACTAGTGTATCTAGCCATACACTACAGAGGTATATATACTCTATCCCTCTCTGGATTTGAACTTGTGAACTCTTAGAAGGAAACACATGCTCTTAACCACTAAGCCCTTGTTTCATATCGTGGCATGGAGTATATTAATTTGTTGTAAAGAGGAAAAAACAAATCCCATAAAAACCAAGCCAAAATGGATAAAAAACTCTTGGGTGTGTGATTGGCGTACAAATAAATGGGCATATGCTTGTAAAAAATAGGCAGTGAACACCAAGCTTTTATGCCAAAACTAGAGACCAACTTCCTTTGCAATAGTGACAACAATAGTGACAAGGTTCTAAATGACAACCATGTAACTGTTATAAATTGACTTACACTCAACTTAAGAGAAATAACTTCATTAAACCCAATGAAGCTAGGGCAGGGACTAGCTACTATGCAACTCTCCCTTGTTTATTTACATGATTGATTGTGATTCACACACAACATTTAGGCCATCTAAAATAGTAATCAAACAAAAACAAAAACATTTCATTATTTCCAGAAAAAAAATTAATATGCCAAACCCTTTTTCTATACTCATATAATGCAAAAAGATGATTATGACACACTATGAAGATGAAGCCAAAAAAATTCTTATTACACATGAAACAACATCAATACAATGTGCAATACAATGTGCACTACTGTAACCATTTAAAGAAGAAGTATGAAAATTCAAAATAATAAAGCCCTATATTTTCTTTGATAGAGAGAAGATATAAAAAGAAGTTGGTTTTAGTGAAAATGGTCAGCACTACTAATATAAATTTATTCAATAAGGTTAAGGCTTCTAAGCAATTTGGCCTCTACATGATCAATGCACAATAATTTAACTTCAACCCCACCTACAACAACGTTACCATTTCAACCTATTGCATTTGTGAGTGCAACCAAGTTTACAATACAAGTAGCATGGATTATTTACTACATAATCCTTGTCTAATGGAAAAACAAAGACCATACCGATGATATTTCTTTTAGAATTGTTCAAGATTTGTTAGTTTATGATTGTATTGTTAAATTTATGTTCTTATGTGTTTTGAGTAAAGATCATGTAATCTTTTTTTGTACTTATGTGTTTTGAGTAAATGTACCACTCTTCATCACACATCAAGAGTAAAAATGCATGTGTTAATGATGCCCAAATGATGAATGAAACATTGACTTGAAAACTTGTAAGTGTAAAAGATTGATTCTACAATCATAAAACCCAAAAATTATTGACAATATGTCAAAATCAGAAAGGCTCTATCCTACTATTCCTTTTAGCACAACACTAGAGCATGCTTTCCAGAATTGTCTCTCTCTCCATTATTTTACACTCCCACTATAGGGAGATTGAAAATCAATAAAGTTCCCCCCTAAAGTTTACATACAAATCCAACAAGTGGTGGGTTAATTTCAAGGAACATATGTACATAAGTGGTTAAAGGTTGCAACAAGGTGATTGATAAGCATAAAACATCACAACATTTAAGATTGTATAGTACATCAAGATACAAATTGTTGAATGTGGAGGTGCTACACATTCGAAAATATATATTCAGACATGCACTCATTAAATTCCATAGTGCTTGGTTTGTATTATTTGCCTTGTAACGATGTCTTACCAGAATTGTTCAATGTTCACTTAGCAATTTATTGACCATTCTAACTCATCCTGTGGATCACTCATATAGGGTTGTGATCACGTTCTAAGTCCTTTTCATTGATAATTTAGTTTTTTTTTTTTTTAAATAAATAGATATAAATTTATATTAACTTGAAACTAACCAAATCAATAATACATATATAGCCGTGAGCTTTAACTACATATAGGTTTCACACAATTAAAAAATATCTAAATCAAAATTGATACATGCATAGACCAATTTTAAAACAATTTTCCTACCGTCGTGTTAGTAAACAAAAGGAAATGTGTGGTATATTGCCAACAAAAATGTTGTAAGAGTAAATCTATAAATAAGTTACTAGAAGAGTAGTGTATTCAAATCATGTATGTCATTTCATGAAAGAAAAACTTAATTAGGGAAATCTTGTACAATAAGAACAAACTTTGCATGTAGTGTATCACCAAAAGTAAATTTTTATGGCATTCCATCATGTGAAGGAGTTGTTTCCTAAATATCACTTGCCTTCAATCTTATCGGTGAAACAAAGGAAAGTACATCATTTTGTTGTTAGGCCACATGTTGAACATTTTTTATGTGATTACATCATATGAACGAGTTGTTTCCTAAATATCATTTGCTTTCAATCTTATCGGTGAAACAAAAGAAAGGACACCATTCTGTTCTTGGGCCACATATTGAACATTGAAACTAATGACATAAACTAGAGTTTTTTATTTCCTCCACCTCTTGATCCAGGGTAGATTGATGTTATAAGTGATGAAATAAAATTTTACCATCATCCATCCATACTATGTAAACACTAATTTTATTAATATCCCAAATGGGGATTCAAAGACACCCAAAAAAACATGAACATTAAAATGAACTAACATCTAAAAATATATTAAATTTGTTGAATTTGAAATGATACTTCAATGGGAAATCATTTGACATTAAAAAAACTATGAGAAATTGTGAGTCATAATCAATAAGATGCACATGAAAAGAGGTAGAAGGAAGACTATAAAAAGAGCTTGCCTTTTAGGAAGACTATAAAAAGAGCTTGCCATCTCAAAAGGATTGTGATAGACACTAATAAAACAAAAGCAAAGGTAAATTAATCACCTAAATAAACACTAGTTGAACAAAATCAAAGGTAAATTAATCACCCAACATAATAACCAAGGTGTAAATGACCATTTCATTTAAATCCTTTTAAGGTGTAAATGACCATTTCATTTAAATCCTTTTTAACTAGACGAAAAGAAATAATTTAAGTATAGTGTGATTTGGTTAAATGCATATCTATAGACTTTTAAATCACAACAAAGTAAAATCATCTCCTTTGATTTAAAATCATTTTACACTTTTTAAAGGTTTGAATATGGAATATTTATATTTTAATATTGATGTCAATGATGATATATTTCAATATATAGCCTGAGTGGGCCTAATGGTTAAGAACATATGTTTGACATGATATCAATATATGTAAATTTTCTAGTACCAAATTTAGGTCATTCCATTGCCCAATTAAGACCATAATCCAATTACACTACACAATTATGAACCTATAAATAAGGCCGTTATATATATATATATAACCCCTTACACATATCGATATATGTAAATTTTCTAAATTTAGGTCATTCCAAATTTAGATCATTCCATTGCCCAATTAAGATCATAATCCAATTACACTACGCAATTATGAACCTATAAATAAGGCCCGTTATGTATATATATATATAACCCCTTACGCATATCGATATATGTAAATTTAGGTCATTCCATTGCCCAATTAAGACCATAATCCAATTACACTAAGCAATTATGAACCTATAAATAAGGCCGATAGTGCCACCATCGTGAAAATGTAGAAAGCTCTGAGTCTCGCTGTGCGAAGCCCAATCCCGCATTCTCTCGTTCCGTCTCGGATTTGATTAACTTTGTTTCGGCTTTGTTTCTTGGTCTGAAGAGTTGTTGGATACCCATTATCAGCCATGGCCGCTCCCAAGCGAAAATGGACATCAGAAGAAGTTGCTCTGCGAGCGGGCGTGGAGAAGTATGGCTCCGGCAAGTGGCAAACCATTCTCAAGGACCCAGAGTTCGCGGTCTGCCTCGCATCTCGTTCCAATGTGGACTTGAAGGACAAATGGCGAAACCTTCTGAGCGTCAGTGCCGGTGGCCGTTCCAAGACTCCCAAACTGGAATTCATTGCGGCTGTGCCTCCTTTCTCTGCTTTTCTTCCCTCTCCTGCAGCACCTGATGCTGCAATGCTCGTAAAATCCAAAGCAATAATACCCTCAGCTCATAAGGATATGGCAGCACTGAGAGTCGCGGTTCTAGGACCTCTGAATCCAACAGATGGTGCAATGCAAGCATGTTGTAATGTCATGGATGCTGCTTCGCAGAAGACGATAAATCAAGCTTCCATGGCTGAAGCAGATCCCATGGCTCCCTCGACAGAAGAAGCAGTAAGAGAAGAAGAAGCAGATAAGCTTTAGAAAGTTCTATATTATATGTTGGACGAGTATGGTATTGATCTGTTGGACGCGGATAGTTTGGGTTTTGTATTTTGTATTTTGTTTTAATAAGGTTGGACGAGTATGGTATTGATCTGTTGGACGCGTATGGTATTTTGTTTTGCTGCTTCTTCTGTTACTTCTTCTGCCGAGGGAGCCATGGGATCTGCTTTAGCCATGGAAGCTTGATTTATCGTCTTCCCCGAAGCAGTATCCATGGCATTACAACATGCTTGCATTGCACCATCTGTTGGATTCAGAGGTCCTGAAACCGCGACTCTCAGTGCTGCCATATCCTTATGAGCTGAGGGTATTATTCCTTCGGATTTTACGAGCATTGCAGCATCAGGTGCTGCGGGAGAGGGAGGAAAAGCAGAGAAAGGAGGCACAGCCGCAATGAATTCCAGTTTGGGAGTTTTGGAACAGCCACCGGCACTGACGCTCAGAAGGTTTCACCATTTGTCCTTCAAGTCCACATTGGAACGAGATGCGAGGCAGACCGCGAACTCTGGGTCCTTGAGAATGGTTTGCCACTTGCCGAAGCCATACTTCTCCACGCCCGCTCGCAGAGCAACTTCTTCCTCTGATGTCCATTTTCGCTTGGGAGCGGCCATGGCTGATAATGGGTATCCAACATCTCTTAAGACCAAGAAACAAAGCCGAAACAAAGTTAATCAAATCCGAGACGGAACGAGAGAATGCGGGATTGGGCTTCGCGCAGGGAGACTGAGGGCTTTCTACATTTTCATGATGGTGGCACTATCGGCCTTATTTATAGGTTCAGAATTCCGTAGTGTAATTGGATTATGG
>CBVK0100306755.1:0-13908 GCA_900067695.1 Picea abies
CGACCCCGGGAAGTTAATGTACTAGCTTACCCAAACGGGGCCCACATGACTTTTGGCGTTTCATCTCCTAGGGTTAGGTTTTTAGATGTCTAGGGTTTTTGGCATTCTTGATTATTGTAAAAAGGCCTTCAGAGCCTCATTGTAACCTTCTTCTTGTGAATGCATGCTGCCGTCACATCTCTTCTCAGAGATAAGCCACCACCATTCCAGCAAGCTTGTTTCCGCTGCATTTTACAGTTTCAACTTATTTTGTTATTGAATAGAAAACCAGTTTTACTGTATCTCTGTTATTTTGTGTTAAGCACCTGTTAATAATATGTATTCATTTCGTTCTGCTCATAAAATTTGGATCAGTGGTATCATAGCGATCTTCTCCTTGTCGTCTTAATGCATGTCCCCAACAAGGTCAGAGTACAAAAATTTGGGTCTCGAGCTTGTTTCTCTTGAGGACAGAAGCTCTCACATGCCCAAGCGACCTCCCATGGTAGGTGAAAATAAATATGATGGGACAGGATATCCTTTCAAACTATTGATTGAGGAATCCCTCAAGTAACATAGGAACGAGATGATGGATAGCTTCGCGCAAATCCTTCGACGACTACGAGCAGGTGATGCATCTTCTTTGAACGGAGATGCTGCCCCCTTCAAGGTACAAATAAACTTTGATATTCCTATATTTTAAGGTCATATAGACACATATGTTGTAGACAAGTGGTTGAATCTACTAGAAGGGTATTTTTCTGTTCATAAATTTTCGAATAGAGAAAAGATTACTTTTGCACTCCTCAAAGCCATTCCCCATGTCAAAGATTGCTGGGAAACTTTCTGTGAGCAAAAGGAAACAGAGGAAACCTCATTATTTTCAGTCACCAAAGAGACCAAGCAGTGCCAGATTTCACAAATATCTTCCATACCTTGCGCACCAAGTTGGGTATCAAATATTCAGAGCAACATCTGGTGCTCAAGTATCGTGGTGCTTTGCATAGATACATCCATATTGAAATGGAATTTCTAGACATCTCATCCTTGGGCGTGGCCTACTGATATGCCATCAAAATCGAGCAGAAGCTCAAAAAAAAGACGTGGCAATTTGGGCCTGGGAAACCCTCACAACAAAAGCCAGGAAAGGGCGGCCCCAACCCACCGAACAAAGGACAGAGCAAAGATGGGTAGTATCAAGATAGCCAGTACAAGCTGCAAGAAAAGAAGGACACCGAAAAGACAAAGAAAGATACTGGGAAGTGGTGCGACTTCCGTAAGAGCCCTTGGCATAACACTGTTGATTGTCGCTCAAAGCAGTCGCTGGTGGACGAAGTGAAAGCCTCTGAATCAGATGCAGATTCCGACTCCGAGACAGAACCAGAAAGGGGAATATAGATCATTGATGCAAAACCTAGTGCCATCGTTGCTACCACCAAGATCTAGCCTGGTGAACCAGATGAGCCATAAGAAGGAGAGTGCCTCTTCCATTCATAGATTTGGGTAAAAGTCACCCCGCTGCAGTTCATCGTTGACAACGGTAACCAGAAGAACCTCATCTCAGCAGAGTTCGTCAAGCGGCTGGCTCTGCCAACAATGCCGCACTTACAACCCTACACCATTGGATGGCTCCGCCAAGGAAGCGATCTCTGCGTCGGCCAATAGTGTCCACTGTCATATGGCATCAAGCCCTTCAAAGACGAGGTATTGTGTGATGTTTCTCCTCTTGAAGTTTGTGATGTTCTTTTGGGCCAACCCTATTTATGGAAACTTCATGCTATATATGAGTCTAGGCCTCGTAGTGTTATTATTACTTTGAATAGGAAATTGTATAGGATACCCGAGGCAATCCCACCTAGTGCTATTTCCTTGATCTCTGCTAAGAAATGAAGGAAGGTCATCTCTCAGACGGGGAAGTTTGTCTTCTTCATGATTTACTCTCAGAATAAGCGAAATATCTCAGCCACATCTAGGGTCTATGCGGATAACCTCTCCACACAGAAGAAGCAAGTAGATAAGGTCGTGGAAGAATACATAGATATATTCTCCTCACCTACAGGGGTACCTCTACACTGCCAGGTCAAGCACCCCATCGATCTGACCCCCAGTGCACCGTTGCCCAATGGGCCAGTCTATCATCACTCTTTGTTAGAGAATGAGGAGATCAAGAAACAGATCCAAGAAATGCTCCACAAGGGGCACATATTCCCTAGCTCATCACCTTGCGGGAGCCCAATCGTGCTGGTACAGAAGAAAGATGGAACCTAGTGACTCTGTATTGATTATCGGGCTCTGAATAAAATCACTGTCAGAAACCGATACCCGATTCCCCAAATCGATGACCTCCTTGATCAACTCATGGGGGCCAAATATTTCAGTAAGATTGATCTGAAGTCTAGCTACAACTAGGTCCCGATAGAACAGACAGATGTATGGAAGACCACCTTCAAGTCAAAGGAAGGAATGGTTGTTCATGCCCTTTGGTTTGACAAATGCTCCATCCACTTTCATGAGGATGATGGATGATATCCTGTGTCCGTTCACCAATAATTTTGTAGTGGTGTATCTGGATGACATTCTAATTTACAACAAGACTTGGGACGAACACTTGCAGCATATGCAATAGGTTCTGCACACCCTGCGGCAGCACAAGCTATATGCCAACCTGGAAAAATGTTGTGTTGGCATGGACAGGGTCCATTAACTGGGCTACATCATTGATCATCATGGCGTACATGTGGAACCATCCAAGATCCAAGTCATCCGTGACTGGCCAGCCCTAACAACACTCAATGAGCTTCGGAGCTTCTTGGGACTTGCTAATTTCTACCACAGGTTCATGTTGGCTTTCTCCCATATTGCATGGGCCCTCAGCCAAATAAATAGGGGTGGTGTTAAGGCGAAATTTGCGTGGGGCCAGTACCAACAACAAGCGTTTGATGATTTGAAGCAGCGCTTGTGCTCATCCCTAGTACTTTCACTACTAGACCTGCAACATCCGTTTGAGATCAAGACAGATGCTTTAGACTATGCCGTGGGCACCATTCTCACTCAGCACGGCTACCCGGTGGCCTATCATAGTTAGACACTGTCAGATATTGTTTGTAAGTACCCTACTTGCGACAAAGAAATGTACTCCATTGTGCAAACATGTCCCCAGTGGAGACATTACATTCTTAGGAAGGAGACAGTCATCCACATTGATCATAAGCCACTGCAGTTCATGCAGATGCAGGGAAAAATTCAAAATGACTGCCATCAAAAGTGGTCCACATACTTTCAGCAATTCCACTTTAACATCAAGTATAAAACATGAAGCACCAATCACGTCGACGATTGCCTCAGCATACCACCAGTTGCGGCACTCACCACGGTGCGAGACTCTTTCGGCCATGAGACATCTGGATGGCCCCAACTCTATGAGATAGACCCTGACTTTGCCACCACCTACCAAATGTTGGGTGCAAATGCAGTTGTCGATAATTTCCATCTTCAGTATGGGTTTTTGTGTCATCTGGCCCATATCTGTGTTCCATCAAGCGAGCGAGTGAAGCTGATCTAGGAAGCCCACTATAGTCGGGTGGAACGACACTTCGGCGTCGAAAAGACAGTGGTGATGCTACAGAAACATTTCTACTGACTAAAACTTCGACAGGAGGTTTGCAAGTATATCAGGTCTTGCACTACCTGCGCTATTGCCAAACTGACCACTAAGAAACAGGGCTTGTAGACCCCTCTTCCTACTCTTGACAGGCCATGGGAATCCATCTCAATGGACTACATGTCGGGCCTCCCATCCACCAAGTGGGGAAATGACTGTGTTTTTGTGGTTATTGATCACTTTTCTAAGATGGTGATTCTGGTTGCCTACAAGAAGAGAGTCATAGCAGAGGCCACTGCCAAGATCTTCTTTGAACGAGTTTGGGTACATTTTGGAATCCCACAAACCATTGTCTCAGATTGGGATAGTCGATTTCTCAGCACATTCTGGTCGAGCCTCTAGTCACTGCTAGACACCAAGCTCACCAAATCCACGGCCTTCCACCCCTAGACAGATGGCCAAACCGAGGTTGTAAATCGAATGATTGTGCATATCCTTCACATGTATAATTCAAAGAACCCTCGTGCATGGGATGAGGGCTTTCCTTATGTCCAACATAGCTACAACCGAGCCTTGGATAGCTCAACCGGCCACAGCCCCTTTCAAGTGGGGTTGGGATTCCAACCATTGGGTCCCATAGATGTTGCACTTCCCCTTGCGGTCACCTCGATTGACTCATCTCCTTCTCCAAATGAAGCTGACAAAGCCACCCGTTTCATTGAGTGGATCCAGTACATCCGCCAACAGGTTCAGGATATCCTGCAGAAGTCCAATGACAAGTACAAATAGTGCCATGATCAACATCGGGTGCCGCATAAGTTTCAAGTGGGTGAAAAAGTTTGGTTGCACTTGCAGAAAGAACACCTTACAAGACCCCATCGGAAGATTCTCCCACTCCATTGTTGACCGTAGACTATCACCAAGGCCATGGGGGATAATTCTTTTGAGCTCAACATTCCTCCTTTCCTTGGCCTNNNNGTTCAACGTGGATCTCCTTCGCCCTTATTTCCCACCATTATTGGACACCTTAGAAGTAGCAGAATAGTTGACACCAACAGAGCTCAACCCCGAATGCATACAATAGGAATCCAATGATCATATTGTGGAAAGACATATCAAGGGCACTCGACAACAAAGGATCCATCTTTATCGAGTTGTCAAAGTAGGGCAGCTCCTACACCAAGGCAAGTGGCTCACCCGGGGCCAAATTCAGCAGAAATTTCCTCATCTAGTGGGGGAACTCAACGCAATGGATACCATTGCTTCCTAAGGAGGGAGGATTGATCCAGATGGATATCAGTGGCCACCCACCTTTTCCAACTGGCTCAAAACAGTTTTCTGACATTTTTGACAATTTACTATTTTTGGCCGTTTTTACTTCTGGGGCCATTTTGAGGGCCTAAATGAAGGTTTTTAAGTATAGAGATCCTCAATGATAGCCAAAGGAATGATTGATCCCCCAAAATTAATCTCATTGGTGATACCTTTCCAATGGGCTATCACATGCCTAAAACGAAGATTGTATGCAAAAGTTACGACCCCACAAAGTTAATGTACTAGCTTACCCAAACGGGGCTCACATGACTTTTGGCGTTTCATCTCCTAGGGTTAGGTTTTTGGATGTCTAGGGTTTTGGGAATTCTTTCTTATTGTAAAAAGGCCTTCAGAGCCTCATTGTAGCCTTATTCTTGCGAATGCGCACTGCCGTCACATCTCTTCTCAGAGATAAGCCGCCACCATTCCAGCAAGCTTGTTTCCACTGCATTTTACAGTTTCAGCTTATTTCGTTATTGAATAGAAAACCAGTTTTACTGTATCTCCATTATTTTGTGTTAAGCACCTGTTAATAATCTGTATTCATTTCATTCTGCTCATAAAATCTGGATCAGTTTACCTAAGCGAAAGAGATTATTAAAGGGGGTGGCCTTCCATTGAGAGGAGGATCCTTTAAGGATGTTGATATGTTATATCTACATGTTGCAACCCTCAAATACTAGTCAATAAGGGAGTAACATTATATGGCATTGAAATAACTTCACGACTACCATCTTGTTTTAACAACCATGGATGAGTATAAAAAATCCTAGATATTCTCATAATATTTTAGAGGGGGAAATTACATAGTTGTTACCAAAAAAGGAGAAAAGTTATCCAATTGTAAGTAATGGTTTAAGATTGACCCATGCACGAAAGAGAGTGTGGTTAAATGATGTGTTGTAATAAAATTCTAAAGTTGGAGGTAAGGAAATATCTAAAAGGTCTTCCCTATAAAAATCATATTGCGAAATATTTTATTGTGTATTTCTCTTTAGCAAACTCTTCACTGTTGCACCCACCACCTAATTAGATCACCTAGTTTTAATAATAGGTCAAACAATTGATTCTTGGGTATCTAAACACTTAACATATGCATTGTATCAAACAAATGAGTTATGCTTTCAAACATGAACAACCGTTGCAAATGTGGAATTATGGGAATGTGACGAAGAACCTTTCGAGGCACCCTTTGTGTTACTTGATCGGTTCGATATCTACTGGTAAGACATAACTCTAGTAAGTCTAGAAACAAAACAAGTGTGTGTATTGTGAGTCGATTTTGAGTCCAGAAACCCTCCCATATCCTTAAGGCATGTGAATAGTCTATCCATGTCAAATTTCAGTGCATACAGAAACAATTTGAAAAAAATTCAACATTGGCCCCATTCGCAGGTCAATGTTTCCCATGTCTAGGTCACTGTTGAGGGACCCCCAATGGAAACCACATGAGGAATTGTAACAAAATAAAGTGCAATAAGGCTCCAAGAAAGTTGTGTGTCCTCAATAATAAGCATAAACATAAGTGCAAGCAACATCCAATATAAGTGGGTATCTTCCTTCATGATCCAGGACATAAAACCATGAAACCCCTAGGCCATCCAAAGATCAACTTGTAAACCTACCTTTGTGATGAAAATCAAAAGAGTAGTGAAAAAATTCTAGTGCATGCCTCATGTAAAATGAGGGGTAACACTAGCAACACAAACTGGATAATTTTGAACATAATCATAATTTCATTCCTCTTGCCAATGCCAATTTCTAGTAGGTTTGATTCCTAGCTTGCAACCCAAATGGATGAACCATCAATAAATTGGTTTCATTAACTCAATTGAATTCATTAACTAGATTATTGAATTCATTTTTTTATTATTGAATTCATTGACTAGATTATTGACTTCATTGTTTGATTATTGAATTACCAAGTCAAGTTGATGTCGCAGAAGCTTCAATATGTGCCTGTATGCATCAAAATTTGACATGGTTAGACTAGACACATGCCTTGACAGTATGGGAGGGTTCCAAGACTCAAGGATGTATTATGTCCCCACATAATGTTTGAGATTGTCCACATTTTCATAAACATTCATCACGGTGCACCTCTCATTGTCATCATTCGTCATTCCATTCTATAGAATCGATGTCATAACTATCTTGAAATTTGACATGGAACTTCCAATACATCCATCACAAATTTCTTCCACCGAACTCGCATAATACTTAAGGATCTCACAACACCCATCATGATACTTAAGGATGTTTGATATCCCCACATAATACTTAAGAAGGGCTTGATTATTGAATTACCAAGTTGAGTTTATATCACAGAAGCTTCAATTCACCCACCACAAATGTCATGCACTGACCTCGCATAGTGAGAAGTGAATGGGACCAACATTGAAATTTCTTTAGTATGTGCCTGTATGCATCGAAATTTGACATGGTTAGACTAGACACATGCTTTGATGGTATGGGAGGGTTTCAAGACTCAAAGATGTATGATTTATAATTATGCACCTGCCCCGCCCCCCCTGACATCACTCTCAATTTATCCATACCCAATATGAAATAATAAAGAACATGTAAAATACTATATATCTTCATCAAACTCAACATCGTCAATATCATCTTCATCATGAACATTTTCATTTCCCCAATACCTAATCTATCTAGATTTAACAACTATAATTAAAAAAGACACTAAGATTACATGAAAGAAAAAAAACATAAGAGATCTATAGTACAAATGACTCACCAAATGTAGGAATATCATTGATCTTCTTCTTCATCCAACTCATCATATTCTGTATCATCATCTAGTATTTCAGAATCATCGTCGAATGGATTGGCCATATCAACATAATCATTAGTACTGTCATAATTTTCCATAATATCATCATCAAATATAGCGTCATCGAGAACATTATCATCTACATCATATGGTCGATCAACTTCCTTAACTTCGTCATCTGACGATACATGGTCTACCTCATTATGTTCCTCTGTATCACCTTCTATCTCTTGAATATCATCTTCTTCTGGTACATTATACTTTACAGGCCTTCCTCTTGGATCATATCTAACAACAAATGACCAACCTGGTTTACCGGGAACCTCGCAATAGAAGACCTGCTCACATTGTCTTGGAAGAACATAACTTTCTAGACCCAGTTCAAATGTCCTTGTATTAAACATGGTAAAACCATTTTCATGTTGAATAACAGTTCTTTCAGGATCACGTTCATTTATCCGTAAACGATACCATTTGAACTCAAACAAAATTATCTTGAGGGATTTGAAGTCACACTCGATTATATCATCCAAATGTCCATAATATCTATTTTCTGTTAGTCTTGGATGTTTGTCACTTCTAGAAGAAACATTAGTGACTTGAAACACTGCAGTTATCCCTGAATCGTTGGTTTTCTTCATGTCATCCACCCTTTTGACGCGAAATTTTCGACCATTATACCACATAGCTTTGTGGTGCTTCAACTGCAATATTTCCGACAAGTACAAAATAAATTAATAATTCATAAACGTATTTAAACATAATAAATATTAAAAAATAATACATTAAGATTTTGTATAGTAACAAAAAGTGTGGGTAAAATTTTATATGTTTACCTATTTATCTTTTAAACCATATGCTAAATCAATCTCCCTCTGTGTAAGATTGTGATCTTCATTACGATGAGCTCTTTTAATTAATGTAGCCACCCCTTCCCATGATAACCTACCATGATTTTGTTCACATTGTTCTATCCATAGATTCATCCAATCAATATTGTTAGAAATGTATAAATGTAGTGCATCCCACACTCGACCAGCTGCAATGAAAAAAATATAAATAGTAAGAATAATGAATAATAATAATTGATGGAGGTATAATATAAATTGAAGAAATACAATATAAATAAAAATAAAATAATATAATACCTTTCACTTTCCTCATTTTACCATTCCCGACCAAGACCTCCATTTCAGATATTTTGACATTATTGACACCCCAAATGCAATGCATATTAATTTTCCTCCCTAAATCAGGAAGATAATCACTAATATACACTAACGTTTGATATACCATATACCCCTCCACCGTAGAACCCTCGGGACATGCCATTTTTCTAACTAAATCCTTCAATGACTTCAAGTGTCTCTCCACCATCCACATTGACCTTGTGTGTACAGTTCCACACAATTCAATCTCCTCAACCTGGTGTATGAGGTAGTGTTCATGCGCATTGAAAAATGTTGGAGGTAGATACTTTTGCTTTGCACACATTAATCGAGGAATTTCTCTCTTCCAATATTTTATATCTTCCTTATGGATTTATTTAGATGACAACCACCTACAAATGTTATGAGAACAAAATATGTTTCAACAAAAACAATATTGTATACATGAATATTACAAGTAAAACACATGTCATAAAAAACTTCTACAACATTTTTATTACATATAAATAATAATATATAATTCATCTGTCGTTATTTACCTCATGTATTTTCCAAGGCCGTATATAACTTGTTTTACGTTGTTCTCAAAGCTGTCAGGCAAAGATAGAGGTAGCACATACTGTAACAAAACAATGACACATTAATAAATTTTCGATTTCATATTAACAATATATTTACAACATTTTAAAATATTACATCGATTCTTACCAATACATAACACGTATACGAAAGAAATTACCTTGATGAAGGTATGCCACTCATGAGTTTTTAACCCACCAAATTCACCTTTCTTTGTTAATATATTCTTGATGTTTGAAGCAAATCCTGTTGGAAATCTAATTTTTCGAATGAACTCTTTTACAACATTGCTTTCATCTTCTTTAAATAACCACGGGAGGCTATTTCGATCGACTCCATTATTCCTATTTAAATCAATAATATTTAGCATTGCATGATTGGCTTCTTGAATGTCACTACAAATTTTAGAATTTTTTTCTTTGTCATGCCTTCCATCTAAGATTCTCCACAACATTTCTGTTACGTTCTTCCCGATATGCATTGTGTCGAACAAATGAGTTATTTCTAGTTTCTCATAGTAGGGCAACCTACTGAATTGTTTGGGGAACTTTTCATTCCTCGTGGAAGTAGATAGACGCCTTGATGACCAACTATATGTTACATAAATGAAATTAACACAACAATTGTTAGATTATACACATTAGAAATGAGAATTCAACACAATTAAAAAATGTAATATATTGCATACGATGATGAAGATTGACTTACATTGATGATTTGATCTGTTATATTCCAACTTCCATAGGTGTCGTGTCATTCTTCGTGATTTTATCCCACTCTCCTCTTTACCATTGAAAAAATGTTTATCGGTATTTTGATACCTATGCTTCTTAGGGAGAAAGTGCCTATATTCATCAAACACCTCCTTTCCTAAACTTATTGAACGATGAGATCTCATCCTAGGACCACAATCTAGACATGCAAATTTACCCTTTGTTTGCAAACCTAGAAGATACGCATCAATGGCAGCATTAGTTATATAAAAAGAAATTATTTAAGAAACAAACATTATAATATCATCAACATCTAACTTATTTAAGTGCAATAGTGTGTTACATACCACAAAAATGTGTTAGTCCCGGTGCATCGTGAATTGTCCATGTAAGAATCCCATGGAATTGAAATCCTCTTTGACCTATTGGTCTAGAGATGTCATACATAGTGATGTCGTCCCATAACTTTAACATCTCATCGACAAGAGGCTCAATATATACATTCATATCTTTCACTTGGTACTTACCTAAATGGTTAAAAAATACACATAATTACTACACCTTGTATACATATATGAAATTGTGCAATGAACAAGACAAATGAAATGTTAAACATTAAAAAAACAATATCGTTATAAAAATATACCTGGAACAATCATTGCCAACATTGTGTGCTCTCTCTTTATTGACATCCAAGGAGGAAGGTTATTGTTTATAACAAAAACATGCCGCACTGAGTAGATAGACCTAAGCTCACCAAATGGATTTACACCATCAACTACCAATGAAATCCTAACATTACGAGGTTCTTCTTTAAAAATTGGCCATCTTTCTTCGATATTTTTATATAAAGAACCATCTGTAGGCATTCGAAGAACATCATCTTCACTTCTATTCCGTGCATGGTAATCCATAAGTTGTGCTATGTTCCGACATCTAAATATTCATTGCAGGCATGGAATTATGGGAATATAATGAAGAACCTTGTGAGGCACCTTTTTTGTTAACTAATCAGTTCGATATCTACTGATTTGACATTGTGGGCAATTCGATTCAGATGCATATTGTCCATAATATATTATGTGATCATTGGGGCATGCATCAATAACATGATATTCCATTCCAATTTCTTTTAGAATGGCAGTTAATTCTTGGTATGTGCGAGGTAACTTATTTGGTTATGGTAAGAAATATTCACCTATCAACCTACAACAACAATATACAAAAACAAAAATCAATAATGAAAATTATATTAATCATTATAAATATTGCATCCTTAATTTAGACATTAATTGACACTAAAAATAAAATAACATAAAAGTTGAAAATTGCATAAAATTGTAAAATTATGTTTCTTACCTTAGGATCTATGTCCTACATGTGTTTGACAAACCATTTGATACCTTCAAGTTGACCAACAACATTATAGCTAAGAGAACACTTTTTTTTGTGCCTTCATATAGGGATTTAGTGGCATTTTGAAGGATGGGTTTATCAAAAATATATTCATCATCATTGTCCTCATCATTGTCATCATTATCATCCTGCAAGTTGTCCTCCTCCATGTTGACATCATCATCCATTGGAGCATTATAAATGTCTTGGATCAATCTATTTGTCCCATCATCATCAACTGTATTATTAATATCATCATTCTCCATAGGAATAATGTGATCACCATTATCCAGACGATTAAGTTCAACTTGTTCTTCAGTATTATCTCTATGAAAACGTCTCCTACTAGGTGGTATCACATTCTTAGGATGACTTTTCTTTAATAAAAATGATGGAAGCAATAAAATACAGTTAGAGTATATCAAAAATATCATTTTGAAAGATAAATTAAAAAAAAATAAAAGTAATGTATATACCCTTAAAGATCTATAATAACTAATTACTTACCATGGGACGATATTCATTGCCCCCTTCAACGTGTCCATTCTCCCTACAATGTTTTTCAACTATTTTTAAAGGTATTCTTCTTCCATTAAAACCCCTGCATGCACAACAAGGGCAATAACATTTCCCATCACCATGAATCACCATGTGCATCTTTAACATAACAAGCTCTCTTTTCTCATCTGGAGTTGACATTGTAATTACCTATTACAACAAATCCATTGAAACATTATAAGTACAATATACAAATCTATTCAAATAATTTGGTATATATTTAGATATTTGTAATGAAAATTATACAGCATGTTCAGAAAAAATAAGGGACAACATGAATCCTAAAATCATGAAACATTAATAACAGGAGGTGGATCACCCCTAACCCTTATTTCCATAGTCATTATCCCTCATAACCCTATATGTAACTACTAACACCTAATGCATATAACCCCTATCACCTATAGACCCTTCAATTATTAACCCCTAATATAAACTTAACTCCCTAGAAACTCTAACCCTTATGACATTTAATCCATAACCCCTAAAACTTATCACGTAGTCTAAACATTCAAATTTTTGGAGTTTTTATGGGCATATTTTCTGATGTTTTTTTACTGAAATCTGACCAAAATTTGTTGGAACTCCATATTTGATTGATTGACTCTATATAATTCGAGTGCCCTAAAGGTTTTTCATGGTGTTGAATCTATTTATGCATTCAAAAATGCAATTTAAACAACAAAAAATGGGGATTTCACCAAGATCTATTTCATCGGATTCCGGTGAAAAAGTTCAAAAATTTGAATGTTTAGACAATGCCAAAACTTATAGATTTTATAACCCTTAATTTCTAAGACTTATAATGCATAACATCTAATACACATAAATTTAACCCATTTAAGACATGATTCTTAACCTCTATAATCCCTATTCCATAACATTATAACCCATAAGCAATATAATATGTCATGATATCTAACCTATAACATCTAATCCATTTAACTTTCTCACCCTCAATGACTAGTATAACCCTTAAAATAAACATTATAACCATTAATGATATTGATAAATACTAAGCCTTATCATCAATTAATCCCTTTGGCCCATATTTCCCTAAATCCTTGTAACCTTAAGGTACAAAAACTAACACTTATAACCCACAATATATATATATATATATATATATATATTCCATAACACTTATAATTTATAACCTCTATCTTTTGTAGTCCATATAGAACCTAAGATTTGTAATCAATTTAATCCCTAACCCCTATAATGTTTAATTTCTTACACATATAAATGTTAACACCTAAATATTATAAATTATATCACATCTATTCTCTACAAACCATAATACAACACATAACTTTGATAACCTTCTTCATATATACCTTATAATTCATAACCCCCTATAACCCCTTACCCCAAACATTTATCGACCCTAGGTCTTAACACATATAGCTTATATTTCCTCTTTAATATGATAACACATCTTTGTTAATTCTATAAGTTGTCATCTCTAACTTGTAATACATGAACTTATAAACCATAAACCTTATAACCATTGTAACCCTTAAACTTTACTAAACCTAACATTGATCCCTTCCAAGCCATAACAAATAGCTCTTATAACCTTTAATCCTTATAACTCATAACTCCTAACACTTAAAACCCTAACCCCTTTAACCCTTACCAATATTACCCTATTTGTAAAACACTAAATCCATATAATCCATATTCGTAAAACACTAACCCCTTACTGCCATGACATCTAACCCCTCACCCATATAACCCATTACACACATATCACCTAATTATTAACAACTATAACCCGTGAGATCGGAAGAGCGTCGTGTAGGGAAA
>CBVK0100306756.1:0-13908 GCA_900067695.1 Picea abies
GGGGAGGGCATGTTAGGATCCGATCCTAACCCCTCTCCATGGGTCATTAGTTAGTATGATATGTTTTCTATGTAATAAAGGCTATCATTAGTTAATAGGCCCAATAAATAAAGGATAATAAGTCAATGTAATAAGGCCTAATAGAATCTTCCACTTCTAGAAAGATATTCCTCTAGAAGTTTCCTTAGAAGGTAGAATTAGTATAAATAAGAGTAGGAGGCATTGGATATTCTTGTCTTGGAGTTTTTTGTAATAGAGCTTTGCTCTGTTGGAGGTTTACCCCTCGAAGAGGCAAGTGAACATTGTTATTTCTAATAAAGGTACTTTTTCTGGTGTTATTATGGTATTGTTCTAGCTATAATCTTGTTGTTCCATTAATGCTTTCTAAATATTTATATTCTGCATATTATTATTCATCTGGTATATTGTAGTGAACTCAGGCACTATTTGGCCCCTCTCTTGGTGCAGCGTGGTCCATCTCATGTACTGGTCATCATAGTTTCCCATGGGGTAATATTGCTCCTTGACTGCATCCATAAAAAAATCCCAAGTGGGCTCGACCCCAAATATTTCAGACTCCTCTATGGAATTTTTCTCCTAGTAAGTTTCCCACCAATTTTTGACATGGGGGAGAGCCTTAAGGAGTGAAAANNNTCCCACCAATTTTTGACATGGGGGAGAGCCTTAAGGAGTGAAAAGGTGATGTTTTCTCTATCGGAAAAATTGTGAACATGGAAATAAACTTCTAGCAAATTTAACCATTTTTCCAAAATTAACTTGTACCTTGAATGGGGAAGCATCAAAAAAGTGACTGCTTGACGAAGACGCATGTGTTATTGTCGACAATCGTTGAAGGAATTGGGAAAAAATATCCAACATCTCATTCCTTTGTTGTGCGAGAGCTTCCGCGAGCAACAACTTGATGGGATCTTCTTCTCCCTCGTCTCTCTTTTCATCTACCATGGGAGGCCACTTGGGTTGGCGATAGTGGTAGTCCTCAAGAGAAACTAGCTCGAGACCCAACTCTCTATGCCCTCACTTCATTAGGGACATGCACTAAGAAATTAAAAGGAGTAGCATGCTCTCATACCATTGATATAGATTATTTTGAGAACGAAATGAAAGAATAAATATAACAATGAAATATACAAATATATTGCAATAAACACAGAGATACAGTATATAACAATGAAATATACAAATATATTGCAATAAACACAGAGATACAGTAATGCAGGATTTTTATTAATGACAAAAATGTACAGAAACTATAAAAATACAAAGTGAGTGAACTCACTAGAATGGTGGCAGCTTGTCTCTAAGAAGAGATGTGATGGCTATGTTCATTCGTAAGAAGATGATGATGTTTACAATGAGTCTCCAAAGGCCTTTTTAACATAAAGAAAATCTAAAACCCTAACCCCGGAAGATGAAACGCCAAAAGGTTTGTGGGTCGCGATGGGGGTAGTTGATACGTCAACTTCCTTAGGGCGCAACTTTTGCATACAATCTTCGTTGGGGTGAACGATAGTTCATTGGAAAGGTCTATCTGAGAACTACACATTTTTCTGTCACACTCTAGTTAAAGGATAAGTTGTGACTGTGGCAGGCCCAAAAAATGTTGTTAGGGCCTCAAAACGGCCCCGAAAGTTTAGGACCCAAAAATTTGTAGAAAAAATGTCAAGGTGGAAACCCATGTTTTAATCTAGTGGAATAGGTGGGTGGCCATCTATTTCCTCCTGGATCAGTGTTGACCCTAGTTCTATCAAGAGGGGTGGAGGTATTTCCCATTGTTTATCCTTTGAACCCTGGAATCATGGGAAGGTTGTGTTAGGCCACACTCCCTTAGACGTGTGATGGAAACCATTAGTTGTATATTGGGTAAAATTGGTCATGATAGTTGACACTTCCACTTATAGGTTCTATCTGGGGTTAGGTCAATTTAGTTGATTCTCCAACATAGTCCAACATAGAAAATGATAGGATGCGGAAGATGGAAATAAGTTAAGAAGGAAAAATGATTCCACTAGTTAAAAATGTTATTGGGAATTAGAAATGATTATTTTGGTATAAAGTTCAATTCATATTGGAATATTGTGACTTAGTTAATAAAATTGTTGGATGTTGTGTTTAAGGATTATTGTTTTGCATGATTGAATGAGAGCACATAGAAACTATGTATTAGATGTTATGTTTGTTATCATTAGTATATGCACAAGATATGTATGCACTAGCTACACATGCATACCTTGTGCACATACACTAGTATCATTATGATATATACTAGTTATTATAATATTATTATTAATGGTTGATATATGATTATTAGATTGATATATGATTATTAGAGTAGAAGTAAAATTATATAATTATAATTTTACTTCATTCGGATTATTTAATCTCATTTTGAGACTTATATATTAATGTAATAAAAAGGAGAAATCTTATTCATTTGAATTTTATTTGCATTTAGTAGGACTTGGATTTCATTACCTACCCAAAGTTGATTTTATTTAATGGATTTGGTAGCATGCCAGGTTGATTAATGTGGTAGGTGGGGGAGAGTATTTTATGTTATTTTGACCTTCCTAGGACCCTTTCCATTGAGGCTAGGATGTTGATGGAGAAGGGGATGAAGGGGGACTTTTGGAGAAGGAAGGGGGTTGCATAAATAGGGGAAAATTTGTTTGGAAGGGAAGGAGAGCCATTGGAAGCACTGGAACCTTGAAAACTCATACCTGTGAGATCTATGAGAGTTGTGAGAGACTGATTATTAAGATGTTGAGATACTGGTAGTGGGTTAGGTGTTGTTCTTGGAGATTTGGCCACAGAGGGATAGAAAACCCCAATGTTTCCTAACGTTAGAGTGCCAAATAAGCCATTCATAGTTGATTGGGAGGTTAAAAATCCAGTTTGGGCAGAGAGCTAAGGATCTAAGAGATGGATTGCTACAAAATTGAGCTACTAAATCAAATAGTGTTGTAGCTGCTTTTCCTACTTCTTAGTTGATTAAATTAATTAAGTTGTTTCTATTAAAACGCCAAAATAATAAATTGGATTAAATAAATTGTATATGCAAATGTTAAATAACTTATATTGTTAGTAAACAAGAAATAACAAATTTTATACAGTATAAAAAATTTTAACATGCATAAAATTGAAATTAGACAAAAAAACATTAGTACACAAGTTTACAACTTCTAAATGTGTCAAAAAAAGTACTTACGTCCAATCCCCTTTTATCAACTTTATTGTCGTTTTTAAAATTATTTACTATCTTTTTTTAATGGTTTTTCAGTACCAACTTATGCAATTGTTCTTTCTTATTTTAGATAAGAATTTTGTCAATATTTTTTTTTTTGTTCTTTCTTATTTTAGATAGGAATTTTTTCGATATTTTTTTTTTTTCATTTTATCTTTTAGATTTAACCCTCTCAAGTTGAAGATTAACTTCTTTCAACAATTTAGTGTAGTCTTTTTCTTTCTTTTTTTCTTCATTTTCTTCTTGGAACTAAAGTTCATCCTTTTATATATATTTTGTTATTTTTTATTCTTCTTCTATGATCCTCAATTTTACTTCATGTAGACATTTTCTTACAATTTTAACTCCATTAAGAAAAGATTAATTATGATGTTGAAACTTTTTTATTTCAATCTCTTCTTGTTATTTTTTCCTTTGGTGTGTCCTTATTTTTCTTTGAGTTTCCCTTATCTTAAGATCTCAATTCTCATTAAGAAACATTTTATTAAGAACCAACAACTTCGACTTATTATCTTTTTTGGTGAGTTATATGTTGAATTCTTATTTATTTATTTCTATTCACCTTTGTAATTTTGCATTTTTTTCATATTTTCTCCCAAAAAAATATTCCATTTATATAGCTTTTTTTTTCATTCACTATTTTGAATTTAATTTCTCTCACATTTTTTTTTGTCTTCTTTTCTTTTCATAAAAGCACTTTGCTTCACTGAAGATTTTATATAACTAATTTTGAATTTTCCACTCACTATTTTGAATTTAATTTCTCTCACATTTTTTTGTCTTCTTTTCTTTTCATAAAGGCACTTTGCTTCACTAAAGATTTTATATAACTAATTTTGAATTTCCTAGTTGTTTAATAATTTCTTATCAACTACCTCCCAGTATATTCATGTCTTTCCATTGTGATTTCAAGTCAAAAATAAAGGTAAAATTACACTAGACGTCGTTTTTCCTATGATGAATATATTAAATTGAAACATTATGACTATGTTGTTATGGATGTATTCTTCAAAATTCAAATCCTACCTCAATCTAAATCCTAAATGAAAGTTTCCCGAGCTATCAAATTAGTCAACCAAATCAGGGTGTTTTAGAACTCCTAAATATAAATTTAAATATATCTACTATTTAAATAGTTCAAATTTTCAATTAAATATTTTTCTTTTTTTCAAACAAATTTTGAATTACATGATTTAGGTATGTGTAACATTTTCATTTTTAATTCTCGATTTAGTGATGTATAATGTAAATAAGATGTATGGTCATGGGTGATGAGTCTCAATATTGACTATTTTAAAGGCTTATCATAGACACATTTTTCACCATGATATGACTAATATTTGTTTTTTGACCATATTTAATAATAAGTTACAAGTACTTTTGTATGTTGCTTAGTGAATAAGTTTTTTGAGATGGAATTTTATGTGTATGGTACCTTTTTTATCTAATGCTTATGATAAAGAATGTGTGTAGCATCAAACAAGTTGAACCCCCTAAGGAAAGGATAATTCCAAGAATCAAGGGACCTTGTCCCCCTAAGAGCGTTGTCATCCAAGAATCAAGGGACCTTGTCCCCCACCTGCCACTGAGAGTGTTTTCAGTTCACTATTGATCACTTCTTGCAAGCAATAGTTTGAAAATCAGAGGAGATTGATTGAGATATGTTGATTCCCCATTTTCCTCCTTAATTCAAGTAAAGAGGTCGAGTCTCAAGTGTATAAATATACCACTAGCATAGGGGGGAAAGGGGGGAGCCATATTTATGATATTGTGTTAAGTTTTGTTAAGAAGACTCTTTTGTTGAAGACTTGGAGATTTTCTCTTGATGTACTATTGATTTTGATGAAATAAATATGACTTTGTTCTTGGCTTATTAGTGTTTCTTAAAGGTTCCTTGTGCTTCTTGGGTAGGGCCCACTCAAGAGGGATCAAGGACCCTATTGCAATTTCTCTTTTTCTTGAATATTAATGTGTTATTAATTAGTCTTTATTTTCTCTTGAAGATTAATATAGTCATGCATGATAATCTTTGATTTATGTCAATTTGTTATTAATTGTTAGCTTCAACATATCTCCTATAGAAAGAGTTAGCATCCTATTGGGATGTTCATGGGTGTCTTCTAACGGTTGAAAACCTCAGTTCTACATCAATATATTTTAGTCTAGATTTTTCAATGTTTTGAAAGACTTCTACAATTTTTTTAAGACTCTTTTGGACATCCTGTAGGACTATTACAGTTACTGTAGAACTATTACAGTTCCTGTAGAAACTTCTTGTGGGGCTATTTTGGCTCTAATTTCTGAATTTCTCTTAATCATATTTTCATGAAAGTAGAAATAGACAATAAGATGAAATATGATTTGATGTTGACTCAAGGGTTATACATAAATTAATTCATTCAGTTTATGCAATAGTTCAGCTTCTTTAATTACAATTTACTGTCATTCAATAGAATTAGTTTCATGTTTTACATTCAATTTACTTTTTTTCATGGTTTAGTATGATTTCTTTTATGCCAATATATTATATGTCATTTTATAAAAGATAGCTCGGTTTTTCTTTCAAGTAGGTGTGCTTTCATTCATGCAGTAGTTCAAAGTCTTTTTCTGCAATTCAATTCCTTGCACAAATTTATGCATTTATCCCCTTGACCAATCTCACACCTATATTGTTATCAATGCATTATGCATATACTTTGCAAAACACCTCTTAAGTTTGTACGAACCCCGGGTTGACAAATAAAGTAACAAGACAAGGAGGCAGTAACATTATTGCTTCTATTCCTAGGCCCACCAATGGGCCCAACAATGTAATATGTAAATGATGTATATTGAAAATAATAAATAAAATGTATCAACAATTGCATACAAACATAGATGGAGACATTGGGGATAATTTTCCACAAGAGAGGGGGGTCCAAGGGGGAATTATGCATGCCTATTAAACCTAAACCATCTTTCTAAATTATTTTACTACGAACCTTCTATTTCCCTTTTTAGTGTTCCAAATGCCAATCATTGAATACACGTATGAGAGTTGGTGTGTAAAATCACCTCACATAGTTATTGAGAGCATGATTTTGGGTACAATCAACCTTGGGAATTGGGAGAGTCAATATGCATGGGAGAAAAAGAAATTCATATGGAAAAATAGAGCAGTTTTTACAGTGAGGAAAAATGTGTGTGGAGTACTGGGAGATAACAAGCAACCATAGTGGGTTTTGTGGAAAACTCTTGGCACTGGTAATTGCATAAGAAAACATATTGTTAGGACTCTTAACGATATTTTGGTATAAGAATTTCCAAGTGAGAAAAAGAGTTGTTATTGTTAGAATTCATGTTATTCATGTTATAGCTAGAGTTCTTGGAGTCCCCAGTAGATATATTTCCTATCCAACATGTGTTGGATCCCTGGAGGGAAGTGGGATAGTCTGAGGGATTGCATGGCAGAGAAAGGGATCCCATTCCTTGGGTTGTGTAGGCTGAAAGGAAAGAGAGTTGGTGGATTGGAATGGATGTAGGAATTTAGTTGTTGCAAGTCGACAATAGACACCTTTAAGGGACACCCTTTCTTGGGATTCCTAGCCCCAACTCGAGGGTGACTTGTTGTTGAGAATTGGAGCATTAATTCTATGGTTGGGTGGAACATCTGGCCTCTGCAACGGGTTACATATTTGCAAAAATAAGTGCTCATATTCGTTGTATTTAATTTTTTTGAATATTAAGCTTAATTGTTTTGCATTTCACTCTAAAGTTTTATCTTATTTATTATTACTTGTGGGTAAATGCTACATTTGAATATATGTTATATGTGATTGAATGTTGCACCAACACCACTACTTCTGAGATGGGTCCATTCAAAAAAAGAAGTAGTTGGTGATCTTTTCGGTGATACCTCATATCAACATTATACATGTTCACAATTCCAACAAGTCTCTCCTCTTTTGACTTAAGTTTCAGAGACCTAGGATCCAAAAACATTTGCAGAAGCTTCAGGTCATCCAGATTGGGACACAACAATGGATGAAGTGTATCGCTCTTTAATGGAGAATGATACTTGGGATCTTGTACCTCTTCTGAAAGGAAGAAAACTTGTCAGATGTAAATGGGTGTATAGAAATAAGTATGCATTAGATGGAAGTTTTGAAAGACACAAGGCTCGGTTAGTTTCCAAAGGGTTCTCTCAAAGTGAAGGCATAGACTATAATGAAACCTTTACCCCTGTAGCCAAAATGAATTTTATCCGCCTTGCTCTATCCCTTGATGACTCACATAAATGGGAGGTCCATTAGATGGGTGTTAAATCTACCTTCTTGCATGGGGATTTGAAAGAAGAAATCTACATGGAACAACCTCTTGGCTATGTCCAGAATGACTCTAGCCTTGTTTAACGCCTTAAGAAATATCTTTATGGTCTTAAGCAAGCTTCTCAAGCTTGCTATGCCAAAATTGACATCTTTCTTATTAACACCAGTTTTTCTAGATTCCATTCTGATCCTAATGTCTATACCAAGAATGTAGGAAGCCATCTCATAATCCTTGTCCTTTATGTTGATGACCTTATGTTTTGCAAAGTCCCCTGGACCCCTTAAAGTCGTCGATTCTCTTCCTCTGAAGGAATCTCTCCAGAACTCGTTTCCCAACACTGGCAAGGAACTATTCCTCCTGAACCATATCCGTTTTGATCCTTCGAAGATCCTCTTCGAGTGCCCTACTCACACTCAGCCTTCAATCACTCTTCAAGTGCTGAAGTCTTTCAAGTCCCGTGCATTCACGCTAGCAATAGCTTCGACCTTCCCCTTCCCAGCTTGCTACTGAGACTCAACCTCGACCTGCACTCACCTGCACGGCTCGAATAACTCGACTCAACTCTGAACAAAGTGAGAACAAGAGTCTAACTGTTTAGCCTCCTCGACGCACTCTATGCGGAGGAATTCAACTGCACTCGATGCAGGAATCTCCTGGCCTAAACAAAGAAACAATTGAAACTCATTCCCTCAGGTTTCGAACCTGATATGCAATCACATATGCAGCATATAGAAGATAAGCATAAAAAGAAGCAAACATGCATAAGCACAATATCAACAACACACAGAGATCAAACACATCCATGGAATTGAATCAGGCTCTTCCTATTAATTCAATGTCTATACATGGAGGTTCCTCACAAGTTCTCTGCTCTGTTCTTCTCTTGCTCTCTTCCAGTATGCAAGAATAATAATCCTACAATGTACAAAGGAGGGTGTCTATTATCCCAGGAGGGTGTCTATTATCCCGTTTTCCCTCTCGAAAGTAGAAATGTCTAATCTACAGTTAATTCCTATCTACCAGCATTTAAAATGGTTAAATGTCTTCTTATCTACATTACATTACAAGTGTGCTTCATTTGAATGCATTCATTCAAACGACGGCGCAACAGTCTTTTCAAAGAATTCAAAAATTGTATGTGATGGCGTTGTCCAGCTGTTCCCTTTTCCTCCATGCGCTGACCCGCTTGATCAAAATGTGGATGATGTGGATGCTCCTGCATCATACTCCTCGGCTCAAAAATATTTCATGGGCTCCTGTCCATGAGCTCCTGCACAGTCTGCCCATGTTTCAGAATTTCTGCTTCATCTTCCCAGCTGGCATCCTCCACTGGGTGATCTTTCCATTTTACCAGGTACTCAAAGTACTGTTTTCTCCTGGTCTTCCTTCCAATTCTTTTATCCAGTATGCACTCCATCTCAGGTTTCTGTGCAACTGGTAACTACTTCTGCCACTCAACCACTGACTCCTCAGTTCCAGTGCCTGCTTCTTCAGCCCTGTAAGGGTATAAATCCGAAATGTTGAAAATCGGAGATATCCCGATGCCTTCTGGCAACTCAAGCTCATATGCATTCTCCTCGAACTTCTTCAGGACTTTACACGGCCCGATCTTCTTCATCTTGAGCTTGTTATACGTTCCCCTTGGGAACCTTTCCTTCCTCAGGTGTGCTAGGACCATATCTCCAACTTCGAACTGAAGTTGTTTCTTCCCCTGGTCAGCTCTGCGCTTATATTCCTGATTCGACTTCTGTAGTCGTTGCTTCACCTCTGCGTGAAGTTCTCTCATCGCCTCGGTGAATTCTTCAGCCCTCGCGCTGCTTGTCTCAGTCTATTCTGGCTCCCTGAGCTCAGACACTCCCCTAGGCTGTGTCCCATACAAAATTTGAAATGGGCTCTTACCTGTACTTCGATTCACCGAATCATTGTACGCGAACTCTTCCTATGGTAAAATCTGATCCCAGCTGGTGTGATGCTCCGTCACCAGACTCCTCAGCAAATCTCCCAGGCTTCGATTGGCCACCTCGGTCTACCCATCTGTCTGCAGATGGTATGCTGAGCTGAATGCTAGATCAGTCCCCAGCTTTTTCCATAGCGTCCTCCAAAAATGACCTATGAACTTCGTGTCCCGATCCGAGACTATGCTTCTCGGCAATCCATGCAATCGGACAATCTCTTTAAAAAATAAGTTTGCGATGTGGGTTGCATCACTAGTCTTCTGACACGGAATAAAATGTGCCATCTTCGAGAACCTTTCCACCACCACAAAGATGGAATCCACTCCTCGTTGTGTCCTCGGCAAACCCAACAGAAAATCCATACTAATGGCTTCCCATGGCCTCTCAGGTATGGGCAACGGCTGATAAAACCCCGTGTTCTACTTTCGGCCCTTCGCATGTTGACATATTCTGCACCTGTCAACAAATCTCTTCACATCTGCTCGTATTCCTGGCCAAAAATACGATTCGCTTAGCTTGGCGAATGTTTTTTCATGCCCAAAATGACCTGCTAAGCCTCCGTTATGTTTTTCCTTCACCAAATTCTCTCTCATAGAGCAATCTGGAATGCACAATTGATTGTCTTTGAAAAGCAATCCATCCTGGATCAAGAAATCTATCCACGGGCTCCTATCTCTGAGAACTGGGTTCTCGGCTGCTTCGTATGCCTCGCCGAAATCAGCATCGCCTACATACATATCCTTCAGGTTTTCAAACCCCAAAGTTTTGATCCTGAACTCCTGCAGCAATAGACATTTTCGACTCAAGGCGTCAGCTACCTTGTTCACAGCTCCCGAAATGTGCTTTATCACGAATGTGAAGTTCTGCATATACTCCACCCACTTCGCATGCTTCTGGTTCAGCTTCTCCTGCTGACTTACGAACTGTAATGCATGGTTATCACTGTACAACACAAATTCTTTGGGTATCAAATAGTGCCTCCACTTCTTCAATGCCTGAACAATGGCATAGAATTCCTTGTCGTACGTGGAGTATTTCAGCTTTGCATCATCCAGCTTCTCGCTGTAATATGCTACAGGCCTGTCATCCTGACTCAGAACCCCTCCAACTGCATACCCACTGGCATCACATTTCACCTGGAAGGTTTTCTGAAAATCTGGCAACGCTAACACCGGTTGCTCAGTAATCTTTCGCTTCAACAAATTGAAGCTTCTTTCAGCCTCCGCTGTCCACTGAAAAATTTTATGTCGCTTCCTTACCGTGTCCATCATTGCGGCGCTAATTCCACTAAAGTTCTGAATGAACTTCCTGTAGAAACTAGCGAGTCCATGAAAGCTCCTTACCTCAAAAACATTTCTCGGCAATGGCCAATTCCTGATTACTTCAACCTTCTCAGGATCCATCTTTAACTCATTCGCCGAAATCACAAAACCCAGATAGATGAGTTCTGTCTGCATGAAGGAACACTTCTTCAAATTTATCAGCAGCTTCTCCTGCTGTAGCCTTCTCATCACAATGGCTAAATGCCTCAAGTGTTCAGCTTTTGTCTTGCTGAAAATCAATATGTCGTCTAGGTATACGACCACAAATTTGCCAATGAATTCCCGCAGGACTTCATTCATCAGCCTCATAAATGTGCTTGGTGCATTTGTCAAACCAAACAGCATGACTAGCCATTCGTACAAACCCTCATTTGTTTTGAATGTTGTCTTCCACTCATCCCCCTCTCTCATCCAGATCTGATGATATCCGCTCTTGAGGTCTATCTTGGAGAAATAATTTTCCCCGCTCAGGCAATCCATCAAGTCATCCATCCTCAGCAATGGAAACCTGTACCTGATGGTAATCTTATTAATCGCCCTGGAGTCTGTACACATCCTCCAGCCTCCATCCTTTTTCGGGCTCAGTACTGTCGGAACAACACATGGACTCAGACTCTCTCTGACCAGTCCCTTATCCTGCAGATCCTGAACCTGCCTTTTGACTTCCTCGTTCTCCTGAGGTGTCAATCTGTACGCTGCCTTGTTCGGCAAACTTGCTCCTGGTATGAGGTCAATATGATGACTCACACTCCTCATTGGTGGCAATGAACGCGGCAGTTCATCCACAATGATATCAGCAAACTCCCCCAGCAGTTGTTGAATATCCTCTGGCAAGTCATCCACTCTTGTGCTTGTCAGAACAATCCTCGGCTTTCTGACAACAAAGAATTGTGGATCTTCATCCTTCTCAAGCTCTGTGAGAAGCTCTTTCCCACTCATGAGAAGAATCTTGCTGCTAACTTCTGGCTTTACTTCTTTATCCTTTATCGGCAGCAGTTTATGTATTCTCTCATCCTTCTCCAAGGTGTATGTGTTCATTCTCCCATCATGAACAACATTCCTATCATACTGCCATGGTCTCCCCAGCAGTATATGACATACGTCCATGGGGATGACATCATACAGGATCTCATCATGATAATTCCCAATTTTAAATTTAACTAAGCATTGTTTAGTGACACTTACCCGGTGTCCTTTCTGTAACCACGAGACCTTATATGGGCTCGGGTGCTTAGTTGTTTCCAGATCCATCTTTTCCACCATCTCGGATGAAACGAGATTATCGGTGCTCCCGCTGTCCACGATGACCTTGCATTTCTTGTCCTTGGCGGTGCAAGCTGTCCTGAACAGTCTGCTCCTTTGCACTGAGTTGTCCACCTCCTTCTCAGGTGTCAAAAGGATCTTATGCATCCCAAGCGATCTTCCGCTGTCTGCATCTTCGTTCTCAGCATCACGCCCCTGCGCCTCAGTGATGTGAGCTTCACTTCTGTCCATTTTTCTGTCTGGACAGTCAACGGCCTTGTGTCCATCTTTTCCACATGTAAAACATGTGATAACTCCTCCTCGGCCTCTTCCTCTGCCTCGGGTACGAGGAAAAGTATTCACGTCGGCATATCTGCCACCCTGCTCGGTATGCTGCCTCCTCGACTCAGCATATTGCTGCCTTTGTTCAATTTGTGGTTGCCTTTGTTGTGAGGTTCCACCCCTCTCAACCTTACCCTGAGGCCTCTTCCATTCCTCCTTGGGTTTCTGTATTCTTTCTTGGGCAACAGCCTTGCCTCTAGGTTGGCTTCTGCCTCGCCCTCGCTGTCCCTGCTTGTGGCTCAGCTTCTCCTCGGCTTTTAGAGCCATCTGGTACGCATCCTCAACTGTTCGGATGGTCAGCATGCTCAATTCATCCTAAATGTCATACCTCAGACCATTCAGATATCTCATCACCTTCTCGTCATCACTCTCCCGATCGCTTGCCCGAATGTTGAGCCTGTAGAACTCCTCAGTGTATTCCTTCACCGTCATCAACTTATGTCTCAGGTTCTGCATCCGCCTGAACATAGTGATCTGATAATCTCTAGGGATGAACTTCGCTTTCATCTTAGCGATCATCCCGTCCCAACTCTTAATCTTTTGTTTCCATTTGCAGCGCCTATCCGCCTGCAATTCATCCCACCATAAGGCTGCATGTCCTTTCAACTTTGTAACAGCATGCCTTACCTTCTTGTCCTCTTCGATGTCTTCGTAATCGAAGTAGGTGTCGAGTGTTCGGATCCAGTCCAGCAACTCTTCAGCATTTAGACTCCCCTCATAGGCAGGAATGTCCATCTTGGTCTTCGAGCTCATCCTGGCGATGGCTCTGATCAACCGCTCGGTTGATGCGTCCTCTACTGAGACCTCTTCTGCATCGTGTCCAGCTTCCTCTTCCACTTCGGAATCACTGAACTCTCCAGCACCATCTCCGTGTCTCTACGCAGTCTCCATCTCCTCAAGCCTAGCTCGGATATCTCGCATCTGGCGCTCTATTTCCGGATTCCCTGTCGGCCTACCTCTTCTTCGAGCATCCCTGTCTTCACGATCAGGAGATTGCCTCTCTCTTCTCGGTGGCATTTATGTCTTCTCTGTATCTGCTTCAGAAAGAAAAGATACTTCGGCTCTGATACCTCTCTGATGCAAAGCTTCCCTCGGTGGCAACCCGCTCTCACCAGGACCTTCTATACCTTGGCCAGAAGAGTTTTAATACCCTTCAAATCCCATATCGGGACTCTTCGTCACCCACAGGTTACTCCTTCGATGATATCCCCTTCGCGTCTCGGGAAATCGGATCTCGTGGGATTGCGAGCCCTGTATGCACGCTCTCGTGCAACTCTAAACCCCGAATGTCGATGAGTCAATAGTCAACGGTTCCGTATATCGGGGATTCCCCTATCAGGATATCGCCACTCAAAATGTCAAAGACCTGCCTTTCTAAACTCCGAGTGCTGAGGTGCCGATCTCCCGATTCAATGCCACCTGGACTCCACTCACTCCCTGGGGTCCCACGTGACCACGTCACCTCGGGATTTCGCGG
>CBVK0100306757.1:0-12858 GCA_900067695.1 Picea abies
CGCTCTTCCGATCTCACGCAGTTGCAGTCTTGTGCGCAGGTTTGAAGGAGAGCTGCTGGTGCAGCTGCTGCAGCTAGTAGTTATGTTTTGGCTTGGACTATCTCTTGGCTAGGGTTCGAACTATCTAATCAACTCTTGTTGATGCGCTATCCTTGGGGAAAGGTGCGCTACCCTTTGTATGGCTATCTAGCCTAGGGTTTGCTTCCATAATGATTCTTTGTCAAGGTTAAGGTGCTCGAAGGGTGGCTTCGGCCTATGGTTGGGTGATAAGGTTATTGTCAATGGCTAAACGAGCACACATCCTTAATATTCTAACAGGTTATGGGCCCACACCTCTTTCATTCAGTCTAAACGCTGGAAGGAAACATAGCCGCTATCATTCAGTCTAAACGCTGGAAGGAAACATAGCCGCTAGGATATTGAGCTTGCTGAGGAACTGCTGCTAGGGTTACTAGCAGAAGTAACTTCCAAGACACTGCCGCTAGGGTTACTAGCAAGAGCAGTTGCAGAAACCCTAATCCTCTTGTTGAGGCACCTTAAGTGAATGTATTGACCTAATCTCCGGATAGATCAGTGCGCTCTAGCCTAGCGCATCTCCTGATACTCTTAGCAAGCCAAGACGCAAAGTTTGAATTTATGGTCAAATCTAGGGTTTGACCAAGTCAAAGAAGCCATGACTTATTCTATGAAGTCAGAGAACAAGTTAGATGGAGCCTCTAACTTCAGAGCGTGGAAGACAAGGATTGACTGCATCCTTGCCAAGAATATAGTGCTGGACATCGTGAAAGGAAAGATCGTGAAGCCAGAGTTTGAATAAGGAAAAGAGAAGGAACCGCAGAATGTTGCAGCTATGGAGAAGTTCAAAGACAATGATATCAATGCTATGAGTATCATAGTGGAATCTATAAAAGACCACTTGATACCCTACATCTCCCATCTTGACTCATCAAAGAAGATGTACGATGCCCTAACAAATCTCTTCTCAGTGAGAAACATTGGACAAGTTATGAGTCTGAAGAATGAGCTCCGTGACATGAAGATGAATGATGATGACAACATAACATCATACTTTGTGAGAATCTCTTAGTTAAGAGATCAACTATAAGCTATTGAAGAGATCATCTCAGAGAAGGAGTTGGTAAACATAGTACTCAATGGTCTTCCCAAGACGTGGTATGCATTTGTCGCAAGCATGAACACAAGAAAGGAGTATTCAACATTTGAAGAACTTTGGACTTGCTGTGCTCAAGAAGAATCAAGGATCAGTGCAAAAGAGAAACCCCAAAAGAAGTACGATGATCAAGCCTTCACAACAAGATTCAAGAACTTCAGGAACAAAAGGAAGTTTGGTTCAAGGAGGAAGCCAAATAAAGAGAAAGACATTTCAGAAGTACAATGCTTCAACTGTCGAAAGTATGGTCACTACAAGAATCATTGTCCCGAGCTAAAGAAAAGGAAGGAGAAACACGAAGCGTCAATTGCCGAAGAAAAGGAACCTACAAAGAAGAGTAAGCAGGATGGAAGAGACTTCTTCTAAAGGTAACAAAACTCTTCTTATTTCTTGTACATATCTTGTTTGCATTGTCTCTGTACTTATCTTGCATTTCTATCTCTTGGAAGATAATGTGTTCCAAGAAGAACTATACCTATGGAAGAACAACAAGATAAGAATGGATATCATTAGATAATACACATGAAAGGATGAAATACAAATCACGTGGAAGCTATTGCAAGATAAGCCAAATCAATCATGAAGAGACTTAGAAGAAGCAAAGACATAAAGAAGTCAACAATCAAGAGGAAATTGGAAAAAGACTTATGACGTTTTGTAGAAAACAACAAGACAAAAGCATGGACTCTGTTAGGCAAGAGAGCCAATTACATATTGTAGAAGACAATAAGGATGCAGATGGAAGCGTGGACTCTTCTAGACGGAGGGAGCCGATTATATGCACTCATACATGAAGGAAGGATTAGGAGGGAGCTAACCCTATGATCCATTGAAGACGATGAAGTATATATCCATGATAGCAGCCATGAAAGACAGTACGTATTCTTCAAAGAGAAGCCTTAAAGTATCCCTGGTTGTCCATCCACATCCGTGATCCTATGGTGGAATCTTTAGGGCATGGAATCTATAAGAAACTCCATGGACCCGAGAACTAAAGAAACGCATGAAGATTCCAGGAAAGAAAGAGAAGCCAGAACAACTAGTCATTGTATCAAGAATCACAAGATTGTTAGTCTGATATAAACTCAATAAAAGAAATCAAGCAAAGGAACTGAAAGTCGTGATGAAGAACAGTGTATGGAAGACTTATGAATGAAAGCATTGTGAGATCCAAAACTAGAGGTTCTCCCAGATGGAGGGAGAAGACTATGATGATTACTTGTTCCAGTAAACCAGACTTATCTCTACATGAGTCATTATATCATCCGCAACATCCATGAGTCAGAATTCTACATCAGATGAATGCAAAGAATGTTCTCCAAAGAAATTGAATAAAGAAGCGTATGAAGAGCAATCTCAAGACTTTGAGGCATACCAGAAGAGACCCTTGTATGCAGATAGAAGAAGATAACTTGGTGGAGAACCTCTAGTGCACAACAGAAGCATGGTGAAGATTTCCTATAACATCAAGATGATTACTCAGTAGATCAGATCTCATGATGACAGAAGAAGTGCCACATGGATATGTTCCAGTCTTTCCAACAATGATATATTCTATTGTTCAGAGCTACATAAAGCCTTCACAGTGTTCCAGACTAAAGTACATTTGAAATCAAGCATTACATTATCCATGATGAAGTCCAGAAAGGAAAAAGTGGTTCTCCAATACATATCTCCACAGATGAGCAGATAAGCAGACATTTTGGTAAAGCTTCTATCCAAGATGAAAGAGTTTGCGTATTCAAGCTGGAGCTCGTGGAAACAACTTCCTTATTGAAAAAGGAAGAGATGACTCCCAGGTTGGGAGGGAGCACTGAAAATATTATTGAAGACATTCATTTTCAAGATTGAAAAATAGTCCATCTTGGACAGATGCTTTCCTGTTCGGAAAGTGGATTGAGACTTTTGACGGACAACGATTTCCCATTGTGTGACGGACAACGATTTCCCATTGTGGTTAACATGGGAAATGGTCCAGATTGCTGATGTATCATAGACAACAACTTCCCATTGTGGTTAACATGGGGAGTGGTCTAGGGCAGTCTCTCTTCTTGAGGGTTACTCAAGAAGACTGGCCCGCCTCGCCGGACAATTATTTCTCATTGTGGTTAACATGAGGAATGGTCCGTTTTGGAGGTTGATACAGGATAGTCTTTTCCTCTTGTGGTTAACAAAGGAAATGGTCCGGACAGTCATTCCTTAGGGTTTATACATTCTCTCCAGGGTGCACTTTGATTAGTGTAGGAGGAATGGCCCAGGGTGGGGAGTGGTCCAGGATCAACAATCAGGGACATGCATTTCTTAGGGTTTATACATTCTCTCCAGGGTGCACTTTGATTAGTGTAGGAGGAATGGCCCAAGGTGGGGAATGGTCCAGGCTCAACATTCCTTAGGGTTATACATTCTCTCCAGGGTGCACTTTGATTAGTGTAGGAAGAATGGCCTAGGGTGGGGAATGGTCCAGGTTCAGAAGACAAGACAGTTATTCTTCCTTGCTTGAGAAGAATAGTCCAGATATCTCATTGTTCTACTCTGAGGGAAGATATTCTTTCAGAGCTCAGAGATGTGAGTAAGATTGGCCTAGATGATTCAGTTTATATCATAACATTGTTTCTGTGCAGGTTGCTATCAAATGTTTGTTATGAAGACTGTATGACAGTAGATGTAGACTACTGTGGTGGATATGTTCCACTGTTCGTGACTATGCGTTGCTGATCAAGTACTTGTGTGTTACTTGGTGTGGTAGTGTACCACTGGATTGTAGTTATGTACTACTATGGATAGACACAATTGTGTTCTATTTTTGTTCTGATTGCCTTGAAGACTATCAACAATTTATTAGAGATAATCATCATCCAGACGAATGATGAACAGAGATTTTCCAGACGGAAAATGGTTCAGAGCATTTACTCTTCTAGATTATAAGAATGGCTCTTGTATCACTCTATGGTGTGAGTGACTTATCCAACATCATGTATGATTACTCAGATGAAGTATGGTTTCGAGAGATGATGCAACTGATGGTGATGGTGATGCTCATGATCTAGTCATGAGATAGTCTATACGACTATGTTGATGCTATCGGGTGAATGGTATGTTTTTGTGCTCAAGACCATTACCTGTAATACCTCCCTAGCTAGGAGGGAGTGTTGATATTATGGTAGCTGCAGGAGTTATTTACCTCCACGTGTAAACCTGACAAGAATAGAAGACTCCGGGAAGCAAGAGAAAACCCTAATGAGTTGGCTAATAACCCTAGAAGTCTTGTCAGCTTAGGAAGATAATTTATATTAGGTTATTAGCCTCCAAGAGAAGAAGTCGGCCTGAAACAATAATAATATACTAAACAGACAGGTACCTAGAAGGAGAAGTCGACCCCAGTAAGTCTGCGAGAACCACTATAAATACAGGGTGCCGGTCTCTCATTTGACACATATCAACAGTTGCAGAGAGCCAGTTCTGCGCAGTGCAGTTGCAGTCTTGTGCGCAGGTTTGAAGGAGAGCTACTGGTGCAGCTGCTGCAACTAGCAATTATGTTTTGTCTTGGACTATTTCTTGGCTAGGGTTTGGACTATCTGATCAGCTCTTGTTGATGCGCTATCCTTGGGGAAAGGTGTGCTACCCTTTGTATGGCTATCTAGCCTAGGGTTTGCTTTCGGAATGATTCTCTGTCAAGGTTAAGGTGCTCGGAGGGTGGCTTTGGCCTATGGTTGGGTGACAAGGGTATTGTCAATGGTTAAACGAGCACACATCCTTCATATTCTAACAAGGCGGTCAACATCTGGCTCCACATGGGGACGTGTGTTTGATCTTCTCACTTGAGACGAAGAGCATACGGGAATCCAACACCTACAACAGAGTGCTCACCAATAACCAACATAAGAATACATATATACATGATTAAATCAATGAATGCTATATACAACATCTACATAATGAAATAACTAAGGTACAACATCATAATTTTATAACAAATGAAATCTATAGTACAGGAAAAATTTCTAAGTACATATTGACATAATGAATGAAATAATACAAAATTTTTAAAATACAAGGAAAAGGGTTAGAGATATGTTACAGAGGGTGTCCACTTAGACACCAAGTTGCCCCAGTATCTGTAAAAGAGCTTGAGCTGCTGCCCATTCCTCGGAATGTTGATGGGCTCACCATCCAAATGGTTGAGATGAAAAGAATTCGGCCCTGCTATTTCTCTGATCAAATATGGCCCTAGCCATAAACTGTCAAACTTGCCATGCTTTCCCGGCTTCTCTCTGCCTTTATCCCATAACAAAACTGTATCCCCGATCATGAAATCCCTGTGTCTGGCTGACCTGTCGAAAGCTTTCTTAACCTTAATCTGATTCCTGCAATTCTGATCATAAGCCCTTCGTCTGATTTCATCTAACTCAATGATCTGATTGACCTTGTTCTGAACTGCATCCTGCTCTGTGGAAAAATCCTCAACCGACCCATAAGTAGGAAGTCTAAGGTGCACTGGCAACCTAGCCTCCAATCCATATACAAATTCAAAAGGACTCTTTCCAGTAGCCGCTTTCTTTGTTATTTTGTCAGCCCATAATGCATGTTTGATTTTACTATCCCAAGATTTCTTATTTTCACCAACTATTTTCTTAACAATGGTCATTAAGTTTTTATTACTTGACTCTGCCTGACCATTTCCTTGGGGATAGTAATCTGATGCATGTGACAAGATAATACCATACTTGAAACAAAAAGATAACATCTCGGCTGAACAATAGGCCTTGGCATTATCTGTCACTATTTTTGATGGAACCCTAACATCTAGTTGACCCCATTGCGCAACCTTAGGCACTAGTCTTAGTTGACCTAGAGAAAGGTTTTGCTTTACATTCTAACCCTTTGCATCTTGCATTGCTGCCTTTGCATCTTAGGATTAGAATCCCCCAAACCTTGTAAATGATTAAAACTAACTCCTAGAACTTAACTCTAAAACTAATCTAGAAACTAGGGACTACCCCCCTTGGCTTCCCTAGGAGTGAGCCTAGACGGAAGAGGTTCCGGTCAAAGTGACAACGTGGGCTGTGAACCTAGGCATTGTGCCTCCAAGGACACACTAAGTGAGTCAGACTTAGCTCACGTTTGCAAGTGTGTATAAGGACGACAACACTCCCAAAATACATTCTCCATCCAATGCTTTCTTTGGTCAACTTAACTCCCACAATTCAGGAAATTATAAACTCAAAAATTGGTGCTGAAATAAAATCAGATTGAGTAACCATTACCAAATCAACAGATTTCCTCTGCTGTTTGGAAATAATGTCGGTTTCTATCACCCCCTTGCTGCGGGAAAAATCATGCTTTTCCTAAACTATAGGCACACCTTCAAAGTGTAATGATATTTCAGCTTCAAATCCAGAACAGAAGCTGAGGAAAATCTGTATTTCAAACTCTAAACTCTGCTCTTCATCAAATATATGAGCAATGGAGAGAGACACATCTTCATTAATTTTTGGAGCCTCAAGAACTCTTATCTTGAACATCTTCAATTTATTCTCTTTACACAAGGGAAGAAGAAGGCATACCAGAACCATCCTCACCATCTGAATAAGCACCCCATGATGAATCTTTTGAACAATTGAAGGATATAATTGACTTGGTACAATCCTCAGGAAAACCATTCATCGTTATTAGGGCCTTCCCAATAGTCTTTAAAAACTTCTTACAACCCCCACAAACACCCAACATTCCCTGCAGTTAAATCCTTATACCAACTCCTTACATCATTCTGCAAGGACATCACAAACAACTTCATAAACAATTTTCATGTACAATATGAAAATAGTCCACAAATCTATTAAAAGCTCTAAAGATGTAGTGTAATTGAATTACCACAAAAACCTTGAAAGTTGGAAAGGTAATGTAATATCCTTTTGGGATGGGAATTTGATTGATTCAGAGAAAGGAACTGGGATAGTAACCTTTGAAAACACATTCATTGTATCAACATTTAGTTCTAGATTCTTATTCATCATGGGACTTTCTATTGGTTGCGTGGCACCAACTATAGGACTAGTTTGCTTGTTCATTGGATTTCCTAGAATCTGGCGCATTTTGAACCCATAACTTTGCGAAGATACACGAAGTTGATTTCTTCTTTGGCATTGAATAATCTTCTTTTGTCTGAGCTCGTTCTTAGCATTTTCTTCCATAGAATTAACATATTCATTCTTGCAATCCTAGCAGAATCTATACTTCGCTTTTTAATCTTCCTCATCTGTTCATATGTTACTGCATGAGACTTTTGTTGAAGATTACAAATGAAATCTCCATCCTCAACCGAATTTACACTTTCAAAATTGCTTGGACCTTAAACCTTCTCTTGTACCAAAGTTCTTTGTACAAGCTGAGTCATTATGGGGCTCATCACATGGCAAGCACCAAGGGATTTCTTCTTGATTCACCATATTTGCGGTGGTGAATGGGTTTGGAATTCTTTGTTCTTGTGTGCCTCTATTTCTGTTCCATCTAGGATTTCTTCTAGGCTGGAACTGATTTTGTTGATACCTTTGTTGGTAAGGATTTTGTTGCCCTTTTTCTCTTTCTATTCGGTATTGCTGTTTGTGATTGGATCAAATCAGTGGACAACTTCTCAAATTTTTCATTCAATGTCATTATTGGATTTTGAGTAGGGTCAGTAGCATTCATAGCTCTTGGTTTTGTTTCCACCTTTGAGGTGGATGCCCTGGAGGAACCCAAGGGATCTACCTTGGAATAAAGCATATTCTCTTCCATCTTGTTAGCCCAATCTTGTGCAGATTCCAGATCAGTTGGAAACTTGTCTCTTAACATTAGGCCGAAGTGTCCATCATAGGCATCGGTATAATGTAGGAGGATTGCATAATCTTTAGGCCTAACCTTTTCAGGAATAGTATCAACCACTTCTTGAATCGATCATCAAACTCCTTAACAACCTCATTTTCCTTTTCCTTTATCTCATGAAGTTGAGCTAAAAACTGTTGATATTATGGTAGCTGCGGGAGGTATTTACATCCACGTGTAAACCTGAGGAGAATAGAATATTCCGGGAAGCAAGAAGAAACCCTAATGAGTTGGCTAATAAGCCTAGAAGACAAGTCGGCTCAAGAGGATAGTTTGTATTAGGTTATTAGCCTCCAAGAGAAGAAGTCGGCTGAAAGAAATAATAAATAGGCACCCAGAATGAGAAGTCGGCCCAGGCAGTTTGCCAGTTTTAGTATAAATACAGGAGGCCAATCTTCATTCTGGCAGGCATTCTCAGAACTGCAGAGCTCACTTGTGCACACTGTAGTTAGCCAGTTTGTGCGCAAGTTTGGAGGAGAGCTGCCATTGCAGGTAGCAGATTACGTTTTTGGCTTGGACTATCTCTTGGTTATGGTTTGGACTATCTGATCAGCTCTTGTTTGGTGCACTATCCTTGGAGAAAGGTGCACCACCCTTTGTTTGGCTATCTAGCCTAGGGTTTGCTTCCAGAATGATTCTCTGTCAAGGTTAAGGTGCTCGGAGGGTGGCTTCGACCTATGGTTGGGTGACAATAGTGATATTGTCTATGGTAAAACGAGCACATCCATTATGTACCATATTTTTTTGTACATATCTTGCATACCTATTTCTAGAAGATAATATGTTCAAAAAGACACTATACTTATGGAAGAACAACAAGACAAGGACTGCTATCACTATGACTAAAAGAAAAGTTGCAAGATAAGCCGAAATAAGAATCAATCTTGAAGAAACCTAGAAGAAATAAAGACAAAAAGAAGTCAACAATCAAGAAGAAATTGGAAAAAGATCTGTGACACTTTGCAGAAGGCAATAAGAATGCAGACGGAAGCGTGGACTCTCCTAGATGGAGAGAGCCGATTATATCTCCAAAAGAAGAGGATGCATTCATGCATGAAGCAAGGATTAGGAGGGAGCTAATCCTAAATCCTATGATCCATTGAAGATGATGAAGTAACAACCATGAAAAGCAGTACGTGTTCAGTTTGACTTTAGAAGAAGCCTTCTTCAAAAAGAAGCCTTAAAGTATTCTTGGTTGTCCATCCACATCCGTGATCCTATGATGAAAGAAAGAAGTGGAATCTTTAGGGCATGGAATCTATAAGAAACTCCATGGACCCAAGAGCTAAAGAGAAACATGAGGAGGAACATGAAGATTCCAAGAAAGAAAGAAAAGACAGAACAACCGGTCATTGTTTCAAGAATCACAAGACTATCAGCCTGATATGAACTCACTAAAAGCAATCAAGCAGAGGAACTGAAAGTTGTGATGAAGAACAATGTATGGAAGACTTATGAATGAAAGTATTGCGAGATCCAAAACTAGAAGTTCTCCTAGATGGAGGGAGAAGACTATGATGATTGTTTGTTCCAAGTAAACCAGATATACCTCTACATGAGCCATTATATCGTCCACAACATCCATGGGATGGCGTTTACATCAAATGAATGCAAAGACTATTCTCCAGAATAATTGAACAAAGAGCGTATGAAGAGCAACCTCAAGGATTTGAGGTATACTAGAAAGAGACCCTTGTATGCAGACGAAAGAAGACAACTTGGTAGAGAACCTCCAATGCATAACAGAAGCGTGGTGAAAACTTTCTATATTATATCAGAATGGTTACTCAGAACTCCAGAATGATGGATTGCCAATCCATGACAAAGATCTCATGATGACAGAGGAAGTGCCACATGGATATGTTCTAGTTTGAGCCTTGCCACGATGTTATGAGCTAGCAAAAAACAAAGGAGCTGAATTCAACTATGATATACTGCAATGATCAGAGCTACATGAAGCCTTCAGAGAAAACTGGTGTTCCAGAAAGACTGAATGTATATTGAGATCAAGCATTACATTCTCCGCGATGAAGTCCAAAAAAGAGAAAGTAGTTCTCCAATATATATCTCCACAGATGAGCAGATAAGCAGACATTTTGGTAAAGCCTCTGACCAAGATGAAATAGTTTGCGTACTCAAGCTGGATCTCGTGGAGACGACTTCCCTATTGGAGAAGGAAGAAATGACTCCCAGGTTGGGAGGGAGCATTGATGTGTTATGGATTTATGGACAATCATTTTTCAAGTTCAAAAGATGGTCCAGGATGAGCAATTCCTTTCCAGTTCGGAATGTGGTTTGAGATTTCTGACGGATAGGCATTTTCCAGTTCGGAAAATGGTCCAGATCGAACGGTCATTTTTGTAATGAAAATGGTTTGATGGATTGCCGATGTACCATAGACAACGATTTCCCATTGTGGTTAACATGGGGAATGGTCTAGGACAGTCTCTCTTCTTGACAATCACTCTTAGTAGTGGTCAAGAAGACTAGTCCGCCTCACCGAACAATCATTCTTTCGAAGTTCACAGTTGTGAGCAGTTTCGAAGAATGGTCCATTTTGGAGGTTGGTGCAGGACAGTCATTTCCTTAGGAAATGGTCCGGACAATCATTCCCTAGGGCAGATTCATTCTCTCCAGGTTGCACTTTGTTTAGTGATGGAGGAATGGCCCAGATAGGTGAATGGTCTAGATTCAACAATCAGGGACAAGCATTCCCTAGGGCAGACTCATTCTCTTCAGGTTGCACTTTGTTTAGTGTCGGAGGAATGGCCCACGGTGGGGAATGGTCCAGGCTCAGAAATCATGACAGTACATTCATTTACAAGCTTTACAAAAAAGAATGATATATCACAATTACAATCTAACCAAGTATGTTTAATGTGTGCAGGAAAAAGAAGACTTGAGCATTCACCACATCATCATTCACACTAGATCATCAACATATCACTTCATCAACAAGACTATCAAGATTAAGCACAATTACTATGAAGGAAAGAAGACAATCTACACTCTTTACTATCAAACCCCCAAAATATTATTAGATGTGGTCAAGGGATTAAATAGTTAGGCTTTTCTTAAGGATTTTAAGTTTATTTGGCTTTCACCAAAGCCTCCTCCTCCTGTTGCGAAATAACTGCCGGGTGCTCAAGATAGTAAGGCAACGAAGCCCACCCTAGCTTCCACGGTCAACCATGACAGTAAGAGTACTTCCCGGAGAGGACACCCACCTGGAGCGCCACCGGACAGCCCCCTGCCACTACCCTCCGTTGTTTTCCTCAAACCCATTTTAGATGGTGGAGATGGTGGTCTAAGGTACCCTAAAATAGTCTATTAAGTATATATAATAGTTAGGTAGACTTTTAGGTGATTACAAGAGTGTTTTGAGAGTTTTAAGGTACTTAAAAAGTGCAAAATAATGAGATGGCCGAAACTTAAAGTGCTCAGAAATGTGTTGTTTAAAGCTTAAACCATAAAGTGAATCAACACATAAGAAAGAAAGAGATACAAGGCTTAAAGAGAGAGATACATTTAGATCATATGCACATCACATTACTTGATTAGATACCATGAATCAATGGCAAGAACAACTTGCCTTATGAGATGAGAAGAAATAAAATTTAATGTGTTTGCTAAGTTACACCATTTAAGAAAACTTTAAGCCCAAGACGTGGCTATTAAGAGATGTTAAACCATAAACACAACAACCACTTATTAATTAAGCGTCACAAGAGATATTAAACATATGATTGAGATATGTGCTTAAAAGAAAGATTAAGAGCTTAAATGAGAAATAGATAGTGAACTAAGCAAGAACAAGATAGAAATTATGTGTGTTGCCCAATAAGCTTAAGATGTGAGATCTAATCTAAAGCATAAACATTTAAACCATTAAAGCAACTTAGATCAACCACATAGCATGATGAAAATAAGGATTAACACTTTCCCTTACCTCTTTGGGGGTTTCTCACACAACTAGGTAGGTTCTTAATTAGTTATTTTATCTTGGCTTATTAGGGTGTTCTTTCTTAGATCTTATTATGAAAATAACTTAGCAAGAGATATGAGATAGCAAGAGAATGAACAACAAACTGAAAGTGAGTTAGATCTACAAGCAAGCAATCACTACCCACGTGGGGTTGAGAAGGTGCCCACACCATCTAAACCACACGACCAAGCTAGGAAAAACTCAACAAAAGGAAAAAACAAGCTAGATCTACCCACGTCCTAGTCTACCCAAGGCTTGAAGAAGAGGGGAGGCCGTACCACTTCCCCTCTTACACTTCAAGCAAAATCTCACAAGCAAACAAAGCAAAAAGTGCACTTTCTAAGCTAGAAAATGAGAGAAAGGTGAGAGATAGCTACCAAGTCCCCCAAGGGGTTGTTGAGTGTTGTGTGTGTCTCTTTGGGGCAGCCAATAGCCTCCTATCAGATCTGATATATCTGTTAAAACAACAAGGTCTTCTTGCTAGGATGGCTACACACAACAAGCAAACGTTAAGGAAACCCTTGCCCTATTGGAGCAAGAACTTTCCACAAGACAAAATATAGATTCAAGATTATTATTGACCTATCTAAACCAAGATATGCTAGCTGAAAATGAGTTGGATGTACAGCAATAAAGAGGAAGGTAATAAATCTAGATCTTTGGAGTGTGAGAAGCTACAAGTGACCCTTCAATCCTAAAGGAGTTCCCAATGGAGTTTTGAAAGTGAACCTGCAATACTCTTCCAAACTCAAGCATACAAGAGACAAAATGTTGATGCAATGATAATAAATGACACTTCAATTTACACCACACATCAAGATTTATAGACTAATAAGCATAC
>CBVK0100306758.1:0-13907 GCA_900067695.1 Picea abies
TAATAGAAATACTCTTTTCTCATCCAATTGATATCTTACAAATATTTGAATTGTTATTTCATGGGCGTATTTATCATGTATGTTAATGGATTATGTTATTTTGCGTGCTAACATTATATATTATCACCATATGCTTGTGCATCTTGGTTGTTAAGGAAAATTTGCAGGTATAAATCCTTGAGTTTTGTGCTCAATGGTGGTCTTCATCAAACGTCCAAACGAGGTAGGCTCTTGATCTTGTCTTGTTATCATTTTCATTTACATAGAATACTTGGGATTAGAGTTGATTTCTGCAATCATTCTGTCTGTTGTGGTTTACCCCATGCCATAGAGTGATTTTCCTCGTAACAGTGAATTGATGATTGCATGGATCAATTAACTAGGAATAGGTGGAAGATTACTTTGGTTTCTATTAGTGAGTGTCTATATCTCTCTAGATCACTACTATGCCATATTAGTTAATCGTGTAGCCTATATCTATTGTAAATTATTCACTCTTTGAGTGTGGAATACGGTTAGTACAATTCTTATTCTTTTATCTCCAATTTGTCTCTTGTCTTCTCAATTTTGCAACTTGTGTTTATTCTTCTTCTAGTTATATCTCTTGTGTAGGTACTCACCATATTCTACACCCATCCGCCATGGATAGGGTTCTTCAACTTTCTTCTTAAGCCAATTCTTGGATCCTGCAACTTTCCACAAATACCCCAAAGAATCTTAAGCCAATTCTTGGATCCTGCAACTTTCCACAAATACCCCAAAGAAAAATGCTCTGATACCAATATGATATGTAAACTATTATGGATATTCCACTGGAATAGTTTGTCACAACATATATTATAATATTATGAAATCTTAGACTATGCAAACTAATTTTCCTTAGATCCCAGATTAATTTGTTGCTAGCTTTGCTTGAAATTATGAAATAATTGAATTACAAAAATGAAATAAATGAGCTAAAGCACACACAAATGAACATAATATATATCCTGGGAAACCCAATATGGGAGAAAACCTAGCTAGAAGGTGAGGCCTATGCGTTGCTTTCTTTTCTTTAGTTATGGAAATGCAAATACAAAGAAAAAGGCACTCATTGTAGAGTTTCCTTTGACATTGTGGCATGTATGGCTTCTACAAAATGTTTTCCTCCTCTATTATTCTCTCAAAATACCACTCCTAGCTTCCCTTCTCAACTATGTAACAATTACAATGCTAAATAATGGAACCCTTTCTCCTCCTAGCGGTCTCATATTTAACATAGCTTGATAGTCATCCTCAATTAATGATAAGTTTTGGACCTTCTAGAAACTTATTGAAAGCCCAGATGTGGCTAGCCCCATATGTGTGAGTAATGGTCGTTGATGTGGCATACACTCATACCATGGTGGTCAATAAGGTATGTCAACTTGTAGGAGGCATAACTTTCACATACGAGCTCCAAATTGAGGTGATTTTCCCACAGTTGGAAAGGTTTCAGTGTGTAGATCGATGTCGAGTGTGTGTGAAAAATTCATGAACGTTGTAACCCCCAAAAAAATCATTTAATTCCTCAAAATGGACCTAGAAGGTTTTGGACCCCAATTTTCCAAACTGGGACTTGCCACTAAAATGGGCTCGGCAAGCCAATTCCTCCAATTTTTCAATCTAGAAAGTACTAAGATAGATGAAAAATTACACGATGATGCATTCCAGATCACTTATTTAGTTTCTTCCATAGTTCATCCAAGTAATCTATCCTACTATTATGGAAGTGAATCTCCCTTGAGATTTAAGTGGTTAGTGCCATGAATTTTTAACTTTCATCTTTAGGATTAGGGACAACCATTTTGGTAAATTTCCATAGGGATTTTATTTTTAGAAAAATATTGATATCCTATGCATGTTTGTCATAATTGTTCCCATTGATCAGCACAGAATATTTCTTTGAACCTAGATTACTCCTACAACTCCTTGATCCAAAACCCTATAAGTCCAAACTACAAGTTGATCCTTTCTAGATATTTGACTTCTATGAGATAAAATACCATCATAAATCTTCTTGTGATGTGACATCCTCCAACATGCATTATAGCAATTATACCCAAGCTAGGACCTTGAAACCCTAGGCTTTTATACCATTTTAGAAATCACAAGTACATTATAGAATAAAATAGATAGTCCAAGTAGATATCGTTGTGTTTAGAAATATTGTTACAACATTATGGCACAATTAATATATGTCTTCATTACAACAACTAACACAACACATGTTTCGCTTGCTTCACTTACAATTCTCAATATATAAGAAACTATTTATAATTGTAGTTTACTTGAGTGCATAACTAATCTTCCACAAAATAATATTGATTTGGTTAGATTTGATCACCCAAGGTGGTCCCAGTCGGTTAGTCGAAACCGCTTTGCTTACCCTAGTCCATCCTATTTGACCTGGTCAAGTACACTTAGTTAGTGTTAAGTTAGTCCTAGTTAACTTGGTGAGGACCACTCACTCGGGACCGCTAATTTGATGCCAAGTTAGTTGGGACCACTTGGTCAACACCAAGTTTGTCCTAATCAACCTAGATGGCACCACTCAATCAACCACTTATACTTAAGTTGGGTTTACACATTCTGACATGGAGAGTGCAAAATAGTGGCATTGTTGTGTAGTTTGGAATGCATGGGTTTTTATGAGGAATGGAAAATAATGGAATTATCATGTACTTTGGAACATATAGGTTTATAATTTGATTACTAGGGTACCATTTTATTCATATTTGAAAAATTATCATTCTAGTTGGGTATGAATTCGGAATCCTAAATGTTCCAACTAAAAATTCTCTGGGTAACTCTTGAATGCTCCTTCATTTAAGTATTTTGAGATACTTAATTGGTCAAATTCTATATTGGAAGATGTTAGGGTTAAGCATGATTTGATATATAATAATTCATTCCATAATAATTTAATTAAAACATGTACATAACTAATCAGAGACTAACATGAGTGAAATTAACCAATGTGTGCAATAGATTTTGTCAATTGGGTGTAGCTTAAGTGGTTGTAAGGAAACATTGTTACTCTTCCCACCCAAGTTCACTTATGACATGTTTGATTTAGTGAGTCAATTGTTGATAAGTTATTTATGTCATATTCATGAGTTGTTAACTTGGTCTTGTTCCCTGAATAATCTAGAATTTACCCGGGGTACCATCCTAGGAATGAGGGGAAGTGTCCAAGAAGTTTACCAAGGATATATTACCTAGGGGAAAAAAATATTTAGACATTCAAAACAATCATATTTAAAAGTTAAAAGACCCGGGGTACCATCCTAGGAATGAGGGGAAGTGTCCAAGAAGTTTCCCAAGGATATATTACCTAGGGGAAAAAAATATTTAGACATTCAAATCAATCATATTTAAAAGTTAAAAGGCATAACAAAAAATTAATAAAGAAGTGTTCAAAATAGGATTTATAACGTAGGGAACTTTGTGAGACACCTATAGCATAAGTTATATTAGTGAACATATCAGTATGCGTGTGTGTGGTTTATATATTAGAGAAACAAAGAAGGTAAGGTATAATGTATAACATTCATCATTAGTTGTTGAAATTTAGTTCTATAAGAAGTTAAAGTTTCTATCCATCCTAAACTTTGATTAATTTTCAACAATTTGGATTGATTTGATTGGGGAAAAAAATTAGGAGCATCTTCAAGCCATGCACATCATTTAGATCATAGTGGAACTCTACTCTTACCTGAAATTTCTATTTGGATTTCTCTCAAATTTGTGACCAAACAAATAATCACTTTATTAAACATTAGCTTACTTCCAATATAATTAGCAAATATTTAATGTTTTTAATAAATCATTAACTATTCCTAGCATTTATATTTTTGTTGTGTTCATATAATAAAGAAATACATAAGTTATGTATTATATGCATAATAATATGAGACTATCTACTTCCAATATAATTAGTAAATATTTATTTTTTAATAAATTATTAGTGGTTCTTGGCTTTTATATTTGTGTTGTGCTCATTTAATAAAGAAATACATAAGTTATCTATTAACACATTATAATATGAGACTATCTAGTAAAGTACATGGCATGGTTTTGAATTTTAATGACTCAGATCCACTTCTTGCTAATAAATTGGTAAGAGTATTATTCTGAAAAAAGTATCTAGGTTAATGAGTCTTTTCCATTCCGTAGAAAGATTCAGAGTTATCCGCAATAGTGATGGAACGGAGAGAGAGGGATTCAAACCCTCGGTACGGATAATCCGTACTATGGATTAGCAATCTGCCGCTTTGGTCTGCTTGGCCATCTCTCCAAGATGGAAAAGTTCTTGTTTAACAAAATGAATGGTGGAATAAAAGTGTATACCATAGCATGTACAGATTGTATAAACATGGCATGGTTTTGAATTTTAAATATATTATATGGATATTTATTTTGGTGAAGATTTCATAATTTTAATGAAAGAAAAAAGATTAAAAATAAATATTGGAATAAATAAATAAATAAAATGTATTAAAGCATATTCAAAGCAGACAACCTACATGGTAGAATAATTCGCTAAATCTAATTTTAAACATAATATTTTGAATTACTTGAAATGTATCTAAACAATTATTACAATCTACATGAAAAAAATAATCCTCTAAATCTAATTTTAAACATAGCATTTTGAATTACATGAAATGAATATTAAAAAAAATCATGGTCGTTTTATTAAGAAAAGGTTCATCCTGAAAATAAATGAAGAAAAGGTTCAACCTAAAAATAAATCTAATTTTAAACATACTATTTTGAATTATTTGAAATGGATCTAAAAAAATCATGGTCGTTTTATTAAGAAAAGGTTCATCCTAAAAATAAATGACGAAAAGGTTCAACCTAAAAATAAATCACTAAGAGCATGTTAAAAACCATAATACACCATCTTATTATACATCATGCCACATCATCTTGCCTCATATCACCATGTCATGTAAGCATACCACACCATGTAAACAACTTGAATAAGTTAATCTTCATACTATCACCATATCATGTAAACATACACAACATGTAAACAACTTGAATAAGTTAATTTTCATACCAAACTAAAGATGACATGTCCCATTCTACATGCCATGTCAACACTCATGTCAAATGAGTAGACTTGTAAGAAAAAATAAGTTTGCATATATTGTTTGAGAATGCTAAAAGTAAGAAATGGTGAGGCTCTATGTTATTTAAAATGTCAAGCATCATTCTAGTCATAGATATTCCAATTGTTTTGTTATATTATATAGAGATATGAGTTTTGTTCGAAAGGCACTCATGTCAAATGATTAGGCCTATATTGTTTGGGAATGCTTAAGTAAGAAGTGGTGAAGTTCTATGTTATTCAAAATGTCAAATGACAATTGTTTTCTTATATTCAGATACAATGCACTCATTTTTTTCAAAAATATGAAATAAAAAGCATCAAACCAGTGGTATTTGGAAATTATGGAGATTATTTTAATTATAATAGTATTTGGAAATTAGGAACACAATTTGGAAATTATGGAGATTATTTTAATTATAATAGTATTTGGAAATTAGGAACACAATTTTAATTGAAAATGTGAAAAATAATATTAATGAAATATGTAAAAATGATAAGTTCAATTACAATTATTTTCTTTTAATTCCAAAAGGGTAACATTATTGTTTTAGTTAGAAATTAAGGACCTATTATTATTGGGGGAAAATTATTATATTAAAAAATAAGGAGATTTTATAAATGTGAAAATCAATATTAATTAAAAAAAAGAAGAGAAATGATAAGTTACAATTAGAATCAAAATAATAATAAACAAAAAGTGTAAAGTTATTATTTTGGTTAGAAATTTAAACAACATAGTTTAAACGTTTTACATTTTTATTTTTTCTGAGTTGAATCTGGTAATGCAATTGTTGGCGAAATCACAATCTTACATTATTCAAATTACATTTTTAATGCATAAATCGATTGAGCGCCCTCAAAAACTCAAAAGAACCTAGAATATGTAATCTCAACCATTGAAATTTACAATTTTCTAAATCTTTGATCAAATTTTGAGAAAAACTCGTTGAAAAAAATATTTGGAAAAAAATAGAAATATAGAACATTTAGACTACATCAATATAAACACCTTGTATTATTGAAAAAAAACAAAAAACATGTCTATTGTGTTAGAAAATGTAATTAAAAAAAAAATTATTGTATTAGGGAATTTAAACTCTAATTGTAACCATTAATGGGAAAATAATAAAACATGATGGACTCACGAATGAAACAAAGTTATGCAATTCAATGGTTTCATTTAAAAGTATAAAAATGCAATTCAAATTTTTAAAAGATTAAATACAAGGCATGATGCACAATCTAGCATGATTTGGATTAATGACACATTAACACCACATGGCAAGGTGGTTGCACGATAAGTTCTAGGACTATTGGAGCTAATTTTTGTTAAGGAGCAATGGAAATTAGAATATACTAAGCAAAAGTTTACATGGAACATATATTTATTAAGGACAAATTGCAAAGAAGTTTTTAGAATCTTCATTTATCTCATCATAGGTAAAGGCATAAGCTTGTGGGAAATGTATGTATGTTTTAGATCATGTTGTTTTGATATTTAGTTTGAGATTACATTTTTATTATTTAATTTTGTGATTGAAGTTTGTAATTAGAAAATTGAGTGACAATACCATGTTTTGATTTTACAAATTTATTTTTCACTACTATATTAATTAATTGACAAATATATTTACAATATATTATTTTTTAATCTTAGGTGATGTATGAAATGTTTTGTTTGTGGGACAAGGGTTCTCCTCAAAGTAGGGAGTTGTCAACTTAGTTTACAAAAGTGTACTTCAGATTTGACCTCATGACGTCCAAATAGAGAACTTGTTCTTAATTGTTAAACCCATTCAAATTATAATATTTAGTTCTATAGTGATGATAATGAAGAGCCAATTGTTGTACATCAACAATTTTAGATCATTAAATAGCCAACTCTCAGACCATTCCCTTTTCATGAATTTAGTAAAGAAGAGGAGGCAACAATAATGTTGTGCTTGTTGTGCTATGTGTGGTTGTAAATGTAGTATCCACTGTAGGGATTGATATAGAGAAAAATTGTTGTGAAAAAATCTTGATCAATGGGAGAAAGAAAAAAGGTATCAGAAATTGCTTGTGTTTAGGGAAGGGGTGAATGGAGAGGAAAGGGATTTGATTTTTAGAGGATTGAACATCTGGATCTACGTGGAAACTAAATAAAATGTGGATGAGGATTCATTGTTTCTACAAAACAACGTGAATGATTTTGTTTGAGTTTGAAAGTGGCAACTACATAGACATGACATTTTGAAAGTGTGTGTAATGGTTGCTAGTATTATTTATTTGACAAGAAATTTAAAGGATAGAGATGTTTAATCTTATGATTATTTGGATTTTATAATGGATTGATTTGATAATATCAAATCTTATGATTCTATGTTGCATGTTAAACATATTTTGGTTGTATGGCTTGATTATCCTTATAAATATACTTTGTAATTTCGACACCTTTGAGAGTACTGCTATAGACGAGATGGTGTTGGAAAATCATATATATTATAGGTCTACATTCACTTGCATGTTATTTTTAGGTGGATACATCATACCATTGATCAAGTTTCATTTTCACAAACTTTTTCAACGATTTATGCAATAATGGAGGAACCGGGAGCTATGGATTGAACTTATGGAACTAGAACCATGTACTTATCATAGACAAAATTCAATGGTATATTCACCTAAAATCTTGATATTTTCTTGTAGGTTGAGTTGTGGTCTCCCCGTGAATTGGTGAAATTTTTCCACAACTAACCTATACGCAGTTCTCAATGCATTTCCTATGGCTCTATTTAAAATTATTGGAGGGCGGACCCTACACAATAAATAGAATGAGCATGGAACCATATGTTTCCTCTCCAACACAATCGGCTCATTCTAGGTAGTTCTCGTGACTTGAAAGAAGGCTCAACTACAAAGTTGGAAATAAGTGTTGTCATAGTTAGTGCCTTGTCCTTGTATACCAAAATGATAAGTCTCCATCACTTACATTACAATTCCAAAAGAAATGAAACCTCCAAACACTTTTCTAAGCAACAATAGATGCCAAATCCAAATACGAAAGGGGCCTTGCCCATGTCAAACAACAATGGATTCCAAAGCCAACTATTGAAGGGGCCCTTCCCCCAAGAACCATGATTTAATTTGAGAGTCGACATAACTAAGAGCACAACATCGTAGTGTTTGCCATTAGACCAATGCTTCACTCTAATCATGTAGCAAAGGATGGATGGGGGGAATCAGGAATTGCGGAATGTAAGTTGCTAGACTGGTAGGGCTTCCATCAACGAGGTACAAGTTCAAAGTGACCCAAGCTCTAATCTAGAGGTTCGTGTTAAATATAAACACTTGTTTTAATATTATATGTGTAGTCCATCTTAAATGCTAATAGAGTTTTGTGTTAGCTTAGTTTGAACATGTCATCTTAATTGAACTAGGTAGTTCAACAATGATGTGACAACATGCAACCAACCGCTATATTTTGCATAGCCTTTTATTTAATTAAATGATATTTATTCTCCTAAATTGCCTACCTATTCTCATCATGTTTTCATAGAATTTTCTAAAATATCAATGTAGACTTTTGTATTCTTATATTTAAATTCTAGAATGTGTGAAATTTTTCATTTGCCAATGAAACATTGTTTTTTTGTGAGTTGAATTTTTACCAAAATACACAATTTTCGAATGTGTTTTCAATTGAAATATGACAATTTATTTCCCCACCTCACAACGAAAACGCAGTCCACTCTGAATCCATGTGACGCAAAAGGGTGTGTTTCCTATTGCATCAACCAAAACACAACATATTACTTTCTCGTATTTTGCTAGGCTAGTTAGAAAATATGCATTTTGGTTAAGGCATAGGCAATGCCTTTGAATCATATGATGTGACTTTTTTAATAAGTGGCATTTTAGCTAAATGTTTCTTTTATATTTTGTGGAATTTTAAATATTTATAAAAAACATATTTTTTTCAAAGATAACTTAGCAAGGAAACCTACGCTTCTCCGCAATTCGCAAATGGTACCCAGTGGAAGGTTAAAGCCTAAGTTGATTGAGACATTGAGAAAAACATACAATTAAGACAACCAACCCCGTTAGTCAAGTTCTTGATTACTCCATAACTTTTGGACATCTTTAAACTGATTTGTAACTTTAAAAAATATGTTTCTTGATAATATTAAGACAACCAACCCCGTTAGTCAAGTTCTTGATTACTCCATAACTTTTGGACATCTTTAAACTGATTTGTAACTTTAAAAAATATGTTTCTTGATAATATTAATTCGTCAAACTTTGATTTTAAAAGAAAGTTGTAAAAAAATTTTAATTTTTTTTTCGTAATTTAGGTTCTAAGTTTCTATTATAGACCCAAAAAAAAATTCACATGTTGATCACCCTGAGGTTTGCAATTACATAAACCAAACTTCAGGGTGTCGGAAAATGTATGAACAATCTAAGTTTCACAAACAATAAATGTTTCTAACCCTAGGTTATTGTAAATTGTTTCCCTGTACATATTGCTTATAGTTATCTATATTAATTGAGTAATGAAAAAACTTTAAGACCATAGACTAATAGTGTTCATCATGGGAAAAAAGGTGATTTTCCTAGCATAAGGTGTATGAGTATCCAATAGGTTTGCTTGATGTTGGAGGAGGACTTCCTCTTTCCTCATATCTCCAATCTCAATTGGATTTAAAGAGGTGGCAATATCCTTCCCCCAATCCAGAGAAAACGGTTTGGCCTGACTTGTTATCCCTTGTTTTCTTGTGGCTTTGAATCTGACACCAAAGACATACTTTCCTAGAGCCTCAATGTTTTGCCCATTATCTCATTCTTCCTTTGTAGGAGTTCCAATGGTCGAATAATATGTTGTTGTGGTAATACTCTATCCTCGATAACCTATGCCAACAGAGCATTGACTACCTAGAGTAGCTCAGTTATCTTGTACAAGTTGGTGGCTTAGGTTCTTGAATAAACAAGGTCCTCCACCCATCCAATAAGCTCCTCTTCAATTTCCTCTGTGGACATGGCCTCCTTTTTCATATTAATGATTTCCTCATATTCATCAATGGTTTTCCAAGTTTCCATAGTAGAATTGATATGGTAGAACCTCTTGTAGAAATTTCAATACAATTAATGTATTTCTTGTGATTCTCCTGATCTAACAATTATATGCCACTGTTAAATACAGAATCGNTGTGATTCTCCTGATCTAACAATTATATGCCACTGTTAAATACAGAATCGTTTCTACTAATATTCTTGCGGAAATTAAAACCACGATCACAAAGTGAAATATCAAGAACACATAACACAGAATTTTTACAGGGAAAGCATAAAGCTAAAAACCCCACTCTCATATATTATGTATATCATTCATATATTATGTATATCATGGATCATGAAACAATCTCATACAAAACTCTAATCCAAGAGCTCTCAGTACAATACAATCGTCTCACACTGTCATACAAAACTCAGCGAATGCATGTGCCAATTCTCTGTGTCCAGACAACCTGCCTTCTCTGCACAATCCCTGCAATTAGAATTCTCACAATGAATTGGAATTACCTAGTTTGCACATGCTCATGAGCATATCCACTACATGTGTGATCAAATCACAACTGATAGCCAAACTGTCCCTTTCACCTGTTATCTCAACTGGGTCTCCACTGGATCTGACATGCATGTAGTTAACCGTGGTGAATCTTCAGTTGCATGTGAGTTCACTAATTTGAATTAATTAATAATTAATTCATTGAACGCTCACTAGTGTAAGTTCAGTTACAACTAGTACAACTGGGCTTAACTCACTTAACTACACTTATAATTTTGTTACAACGCCAAATCACTTAGTTATAAATGAGATAATAGATTAATATTTATTGTCCAATTTATTTAAGGGAAAAGTAAATTAGACACATGTTTCTTGTTGACTTTTCAACACCTCTCAGCTTTGCTTGCTTCCCACTAAGCATGCATCACAAGAGCCTTTCATTTGCCCATCGTTTCAGCCTTTCCCTCAACCTATTTTTTTTCTCCCTAGCCTTGCTTGCCAAAACCTGGGTTGTGGTCCTTTCCTTTCCTTTATTTCACCCGTGGCATGTTGTCGTTGGGAATGACAACGACCCTACAAGACCATAGTAACGTGCCTCCCACAAGCCATAAGATAGAGCTCGAAGATGCAAAAGTGAAGCACTAGCTTGCTCTATTTCCTACTCACAATTGTAGTAAGGTGCCTCCCACAAGCTAGAATCTAGAGCCTAATGATGTGGAAGCGAACCACGAGCAAACTAAAGATGGATATGGTTTTGATGCAAGTAGAGCCCCCATGAAGCCCCCAACACCCCAACTCTTTGACTGACAGATTGATTTCTAAGTAAGAACACAAGTGACAAACTAACAACCCAAAATAAGCAACAAAACAATAGACTAGCAAGCCAACATAAATAGCAGACGAGTTGACCATCAGAGACTAGTTCCCTCGCCTATCAAATGCATTGAATTGTTTGGATTCACCCCAAGAGATGTAGAGCTTCCCAAGCAACTGAATATCAAGATCAATTTCCCCATCTAAACTTGAAGTTGTTTAGTTGTGAGTCAATGGACCTGAATGGCTCATTAATAATCCAAAATTGCAATCTTATGGCTTGTGTATCCTTCATGATTGTTGGCATTCCCATTAACCGAGCATCATTGCCTCCCTGAATTCCCTTCAAACGACTTGAACTAGTTATGAACCATTGTACCCACCTAGTTCCCACACATGAAATTGTCATGATTTCAAACATGGGTGGGTGACGTGCTTGTCGTCCAATGGAAGACAACATGTTCTATGCTATCATAGGGAAAAAGGTTATGTTTTAATTAATGCAGAGATAATTACTTAAATTTTATCTATGAATTAATTTAATGTAACTTTTTCATTGATTACTTCAAAACTAAGTTATTGTTTTTTTTATATTTAAAAATATTGCATAAACATATATTTTATTTCACTATACTATATACTCGCAAAGTCTAAACATTTGGTCTTTTGGAGTTTTTATGGGCATATTTTCCTATCAATTTTTACTAAAATCCGGCCAAAAATTATTGGAACTCCAAATTTGAGTAATTGAATTCGTATAAATCAAGTGCCCTAAGGGTTTTTCAAGGTGCTAAATCTATTTATGCATTCAAAAATACAATTTAACTAAAAGAAAATGATGATTTCATCAAAATATGTTTTCTCAAATTCTAATAAAAAACTTCAAAAAATCAAATGTTTAGACAACACCTTATATATTTATTTTTAATAATTACTTCGTGATCGGATGGCTCTACTTGTTTTCAAATATCATAATGGAAACGTGTTCAAATGTAAAGAGCTATTTTAAAACATTTCCAAGTATCATAATAAAAAACTATTAATATAATTTTTAATAATTGCTTAATTGTGGTAGGTTGGCTCTACTGATTTTCAATTAATCATATTAAATAGAATATCCTGATCGACGTGTTCAATTGTAAAGAGCTGTTTTAAAACATTTAAAAGTATCATAATAAAAAACTATTATTAGAATTTTTAATAATTGCTTTGTGGGGTAGGTCGGCTCTACTGATTTTCAATTAATCACATTAAATAGAATATCATGATTGAAACGTGTTCACTGCAAAGAGTTGTTTTAGAACATTTAAAAGTATCATAATAAAAAACTATTAATATAATTTTTAATAATTGATTTGTGGTGGTAGGTTGGCTCTATTGAAATTCAATTAATTATATTGAATAAAATATCATAATCTAAAAGTGTTTGATTGTAAAGAGTTGTTTTGAAACATTTAAAAGTATAATCATAATAATTTAATTTTAAGGTTATCCATATTAAATTGATGTATGAGATTCTTTTGTTGTGGGATAAGGGACTTTCCAATTAAAAAGTGTTTAATTGTAAAGAATTGTCTAATTTTAAAGTCATGACTAAGTCAAAAACCAAATTGGTGTATGAAAAGAGACCCTCTTAGACTGTATAATGAATGAAATATTTGAATTTTTTTATTTACATTTTTATCAAAGTGTCACAATATTGATATCATTGACAAATGGGGCACCTATCCTTTTAGTATTATTACAACATGCTAAAGTATCATCGAAGATTTGAACTCATATTGAAGGAGTGCAAGACCTACCTCCCACGTAGAAAGAGTACAAAACTTACTCAAATGATAAGAATTGTTAATCCATTATAAAACAACAATTACAAGACGTAGAAAGAGTACAAAACTTACTCAAATGATAAGAATTGTTAATCCATTATAAAACAACAATTACAAGATACTCAAATGATAAGAATTGTTAATCCATTATAAAACAACAATTACAAGAATTTTAGAATATGCCCACCAATAAGACATAAAATTGTAATGTAACAACAAAGTGGTTAAATGGTCCTTTCCACTTATAATAGTCAAACTGAGGGCGGTAGTCATGCTTGAACTTCTTGTGGAGACTTGTGCTTATCTTTGCATCTAGCAATGCCTTTAAATAATGGTCTTTCATTCAAACGAAAACATGGAAAAGTGTGACAGCTTACTTCTTGTTTCAGATAACTGTAAAAAATGATGATGACATATGGACTAGTCCAGTCGAATATCATAAACATGCAATGAAAAATATTTATTAACTTAAGTTATATGACACAAGGATATAGAAATACGATTATTTGACATGGGGCATGTCATCACAAACTATATATATATATATATATATATATATATATATATATATATA
>CBVK0100306759.1:0-13906 GCA_900067695.1 Picea abies
TCTTCCGATCTCACTTATTGTAATAATTTGTAGTGTAATTTGTAGTGTTGGAATGTGTAATTTGTAATTTGGACTGTGTAATTTGTAGTGTTGGACTATGAGTTAGTTGTGGGTGGCTAGCCCTGTAGCCAAGCCGTGGGTGTGCCCACGGCTTGGCCATAGGGCTGGCCACCCGCGACCAACTCACAGTCACAGTCCAGTAGAATATAATTTTAGTAATAATTTGTAGTGTAATTTGTAGTGTTGGACTGTGTAATTTGTAATTTGGACTATGCAATTTGTAATTTGTAGTGTTGGACTGTGAGTTGGCCGCTGGTGGCCAGCCCTATGGCCAAGTTGTGCTGTGGCCAAGCCATGGCCCACGGCTTGGCCACAAAGCTGGCCACCCGTAGCCAACTCACAGTCCGTGGACACGTGGCCCTTATACTTCTAAAATTTACTTGCTTTCTCACTACAATTATTGTACCTAGTTTCATTTTATCTAGGAAGAAGTTCAAATATTTGATATTAATGTAGTTGTCTTTATTATTATTATTTTTATTTCCTTCATTTAGTATTATGATTATTAGAATGTAGTGGTGAGATCGAGACTTAAATAAATGGGTCTTAATGTGTATGACTCGGTCAAATCTAATTGAAGTATTTTTAATATAAATATAACAAGAAATTAAGAGCTAAAGGAGTTCATTTTTCCCCAAATGTTCTTTCTCTCTATGTCTCTCACTCTTGTGTTTTCTAAATATTGTATGCAGAAGTTTCCTATAGATTGACCTACACCGATCACGATTCCTACTCCTTAGAAGTTCAAATATATGTATCTCCTAAATATTGATATACACCTATCATGAGGCCTACTCCTCATTGGATCATTACTCCTACAAAAACCAACTTATTGGAGGCATGCTCCTCCACTTCCAAAAGTTTTACTTAATCTATCAAATCATATTCAAAAAAGAAAAACAAACTTTATTGAAGTCTCTAATCAAATTTGTGGCATACCAAAACAACCTGATTCTTAATGGATCTACTATGTGGCACCTAGCAAAGATAAATTTACCTTATAGTAAATCTCAAAGGCTTCTTCATTACAACTTCTCTAGAGTACTACTGACAAGTTGGAGAAAGTGTTGCAATCACTAACCCAACTAAAGGGGCTCTCATCAATCACTCTAGAATCTCTAGGCTTAAAGTCCAATATTACCTTGCCTAGGTATTTTGGTGACATTGATGGTGAACATATTGATTCTTGGATTCAAAATGTATCCATGTATTTTGACTCTTATACCAAGATGGTGAATGCGATGAAACTTGAATTGGTAGTACTAAACCTAGATGGGATAATACTTGAGTGATTTCAAAACCTCCATGATTCTTCCACCCTCCATTTGTATCTAAAGGGTTCACATTTGAATTAAAACCATATGACCTCTTGGAAAAACAATTGTGAGGCATTATGGTAGTAGTTTTACCCATCCAAGTATTAAAAATATTTATGCGTATGATAACTTCATCATAGTTAGTTCTATGTTCAATCAATTCAACCTTATACCAATCAATTCATTAAGCTCCATGCATAGTTATCTATAAGATATCTATACATTTATGTCTCTATAAATTTAATTGCTAGTTATTTTCCCTATTTACACACCAAGGTTGAAATCCTTGACTGTGATAATCTTAATCAATCCTTTAAAAGAGTTCTTACAGTAGAACGAAATTTGGGGAAGTGGCACATATTCTCTCCTTATTCTTCATCTACTTCTTTATATTCACATACCCCTTTTCATTCATCTGGTGGGCCTACAATGACCTTTCCTCCACTACATAGAAACACTTATCATGCATGCCATAAACTCGCTTAATTCTCTTTTGATAAATATTGTACACACTCATTTGAGTGTCATGCATTGTACCATCAAGCTCCTCCCAAGGCCTTCCTTTATGAGCAATGGGACACTTCTCCTGCATGTAGAACAGTTTTTTGGTTGTCAAAAATCATTGAAATCTCAAACACTACCACCATAGATCCAAGTTTAGTCCATATGACCCACCATTATTCACCAACTGATAGAGAATCCTTGTTTACCCATAATTACCAAATCTAGGACTGCATTTATCACCTCATCCTCCTTAATGGTAATCAAACAAATTTTATCATAGGCTTTGTCCTCTTAGTTCAAAATCTCCCCAACAGTCCCCATGTTCACCCATACCATTTTCCATGAATCACCAATAATGGAAATAATTCCCTAGCTAATCATCACGGCTTGGTCACATTGGTTATGTCTCCTTTTCAAGAAATTGTGGAATGTGATGTTACTCCCATTGGCTTGTTTTTTATCTCATATATATTTTTTTTTTCACTAATCAAGTCACAAAGCCATCTACGATGTAGGTATAAGTCAGTATAATTTGTTCCATGGTGAAAATGGATTCACACATTTAAACTTGCTATTGATGTAGTCTCATAGATTCTAACTAGTCTTGTAATGGTTAAGAAGGTATTTCACAAGAAATTCCTCCATTTATGTGTGGTGCATCTGATCAAACCAGATACTACAATACAATAGTTCCTTACATCCCTATAGAATCTAATACATAACTATTAGGATGTTCTTGACAAGGCTTAAGGTTTTCCCTTGCAATGCAAGACTAAGCATACTACTTATTTAATTCCTAATGAGTCACTACCTAATGCAACCAATGACAAGTTATAATTTGCTAAATTAGCATCACATTGTCATGCACATGTGGACTTAGTTGCAATTTTTTAAACTAATAGTGAAAGTGACACTACTTTAGTCTTTTTCACATATAATGTTTGGTTCCTAGTAGAATTGGAGGTACAATATGTGAGGATGGAATCATTGGGATATCTCATTGAGGAACATCATGTTCATTTTGTTTATTTTCAAGAAATTATTCCAAATATGTATGATCTATTTAGACATTCCAACATGTGGGCTAAGTAGCAGTGTTAAATTTCTCGACAACATGATCTGCTTTGACCAGACTTTTCCATACATTTAAACAACTTACCTATTGAGGAATTACATTGTAAATCCTATGGAACTTCAATTAGGGGAAAAAATAATGTATTATTGATGTAGACACTAGCATGGCCCATAACTAATGGTCACTAGCACTCACGTAGAAATCCCTTGTCTTGCACCTCCAAAATGGCATCAAACATATAATGAAGATTGTGTATTTTAGAAAAAAGAATCTTTGAATCTGTTGAATACTCTAGAAAATGTCATTGTCATAGGATATATGAATTGGGATCATAAGAAGGATACTTCTCCTTTTCTTACTAAGAAATCTTATGATGTCTGGGTGAATATCATAATTGGTCCAAATGGTTGGCCATATGACAATACATCTCATCAAAGTCTACCTAGACATTGTCTCCTACAAAAGTGCTAGGATATAATATTACATGCCATATTCCTTTCCTACTAGCCATCATTATTGGTCTTAGGAAACAAGTAGAGAAATACCAACTTATTCTTGCCTCCATTTTCTCTGTCACTAATGTCCAAAATGCAAAGGATTTCATTGATCATATGGTGTCTATCAATATGCTATCGGTGGCTTCTTGGTAGTTTATACAAATATTTGTGTAGGAGTTAGTATCGTTAGCGCACAAGGATCAGAAGGATATTTCCCACTATGAGTTTTCCTCAATTTAACCTAGGGTTGTTTACTTTAAAGAGAAGATATCAATCAATAGGGAAAATCTTGTCGAACAACAATGATCTAAAATTCATTAAATGATCAATGAGAATGACCTAGTTTCTTGCATCATGAATCTTGTTGATATATTTGAATTCACAACATTTGTTCAGATGGCTTGGTGATACCTAGACGATGATGTTGTTGATAATACAACAAAAAGATGAGGAGGATCGCACAGTGACCATACAACAACAAGAGGAGGAGGGTTGGTACACATTAACCCCACACATGAAATCCACAGCAGTCCCAGCACCCTCTACAACAACAAAATATAGAGGACCATAGCAAGGAAGACTCCAATAGAAAAAATCAAGAGGGCCGCAGCAAGAAGATTCCAACATAAAATCTAGAGGGTCGCAACAAGGAGACTCCAACAAAAAATCAAGAAGGCCGCAACAAGGAGAGGATCTGCTCACTCTAGAGACAAAATAAAATTATGTAATGTGAGGGGTAGGGGGGGTTCTATTTATACTTTAGGTTAGGGTATTAAAAATATAAATTAAATTAAAATAATTAATATAACATGTTTAAATTAAATAATTTAAACATGATATAATAAACATTTAATTTAAACTTTAATTAACCCTTAAGACAAAACAACATAAAACCTCAAATCACACAAAAAAGGGTAGGAGAGGCTTAAGGAGGGTTTACAAGGTGGAAATACTCGTTCATTCATTTTCATGGTGATCTTATTACTTTATCATCATTGCATATGGGATCAAGTTGCCCCAAAACGTTTTATGGGGTTTTATCCACCAAGGTCCAAGACCAAGGATCAACCCATGCCCTAGGCATGGGTACCCTGGACCATGTCTAGGGGCCCCAGACTTATCTAGGGGGTTTAACTCCTTGGTCCTATCCAAAGAACCACAGTCATATATTGGAGGCCCTCTCAAGGGTCTTTACTGCTTGATTCTAGACAAAGAACCCCATTTGTATACTGCGGGCCCTAACAAGGGTCTTTTTACATGGCACTGACTGGTTGGTCCTAGACCAAGTACCCCAGGAGTGCACTGGGGGCCCTAGATCTTTTCTAGGGTCTTAGCCATCGTTCCGGAGAATGGCTCTTGCAGCTGCGTATAAATTTAACAATAAGTAAATTGATATTTCATTGAATTAGTTTAATTGATATTTGGTCCCTTTATGTAACTTCAGGTCACCATAAAATATTTCAAAATTATGTATTTAGTTCAACTATATCCACAACTATCCAACAATTTTTACTTAAATCTCTCAAGTCATCTAAACAAACAACTAGGTCCCTTCATATTAATTTAATTTATATTAGGTTCATACAAACAACCGTCAATCCCAAGCCATTTAACATGACAATAAAGGAATTATTATAAAAACTCCATTTAAACAATGCTAATGGGAAGTTTAAAGCAATGGCATATAATCCATGTTCATGCAAAACCTTCCCTACATCAAAGAGGTCACCAATATGGTCACCAAGGTTCTAATAAAAAAGGATATCATCGCCACTTTTAAACCCCTTGAAACCATTAGATAAAAGATGATATCAGTGAAGGATACCATGGACCAATGTTAGTATAATTGGTCTATAAGGTAGAATGCACTTGTGTCAAAAACTACATCAGGGAAACTAGGTGATCATTTCAAATAAGGATTAAAGAGCATGAAGCTAATATTAAGAATGGGCTCACACACACTTCAACATTAGTCAAGCAATCCAAGACACCAAAATCTTGGCCAAATTGATTCATGGATGAATGTTTAGTTTTTGCGTCTTTTTCTTTGATGTGGATTGTGATTGATAAACCTCTCAGTGGAATGGCAGTCCCTTGGCGAACCCAACTTATGCTTGCAATGACTTCTATGTGGGTTTTTATGATTATTCTGAAAAGTTTATGGTTTTATCTTCTGTTACTTATCCCTTTAGACATCAGTCCATGCCTAAGTAGATGACCAAGAGCCGAATTGACGGTCGTCACTTTGTTGTTTAAAGACCTATAGATTCAAATGCCCTATTTTTCTATGCATGGGTGATGAGTGAAGGATAAGAATCTGCCATGTTGTCTATGGACCCCTTACTTATCTTTTAGTTGATTGATTCATTGCCGAATGACCAATATTTGTGCCTTCTAATGAGCAAGTACCTATGTGGCTTGATTGTTTAAAACTTTGATTTATCTCTGCATTTTTAATTGCTTGAACTTGTGTACATATTTGGATTTTTTTTTATAAACTCTACATTGTGGATAGATATTGCGGAGTGATGTCGACACGAGATTATTCAAACATTCCTCGCAAATGCTCTAGGCATTCTCAAGAAGGAAGAACAATAACTCCTTATTCAACTAAGACTCTGAGTGAGAACCAACAATCTCGTCAGAGGAGAGTTTCAACCAAGTCTGTAAATAGATCAACTGCAGAACCTACTCAAACTAGTGTTATGGATGCAACCTTCTTGGATAGGTTGTGCATCAACACTCCTACACTTGAGAATGTAGGGAATATCTCTAGACCAAAGAACATTTCTGGTAAGTTTCTTAAATTTTGTTTATTTTTGTTGAATTTTTTTGTATTTAAATTTATGTGAGGTTAAATCTTGAAGTTACTTTCAAATGTGTGTGTAGCCAATAAATTTAGAGCAAGGGGTGACAATGAGAGTGGTTGTCACGAAGATTCAAATGTCGGTGTAGAGGGTGAAGGTGGATGTAGGAGGCCGTGTTATGAAGAAACAAAAGATTACACGCCAACATCCATCTATCCTTCAGAAGTTGGTGATGAACTTCCCCGGGAAGGGAATACAGAAGCAATGACGCTTGAGCGATGCTCAGGTGTTAAAAAGAGGTTGGAAAATGATTTGGCGATCTTGGAAATTACTTTGGAGAGAAAACAAAGTTTGCAAATTGTTTTGTATTCACTGGAAAACTTTATGGATGCATATCAGAAGATGGAGCCAACCACTGACAGTTTTTTCAATCTAATAAGGTGGTGAAAGTCAGAGGTGATAGGTCCTGATAAATGAGATACAGTAAAAAACTAAGTTTCAAAAGAAGACGTCATCTCCATGTTCAATTTCAAAGAGGGTCCAAAGTGGAAAATGTTGAAGGTGCAATATTTTAAGCACCCCCACTTTGTCGGACATCTGTATAACAGATTTTTGGCCGCATATGGGAAATTGTCGTGGATTGATGAGGTTCCACACTATTTTGCAAGACATTTTTTTGTGGATTTTTTCTTGCACATGCACCCGGATTATACCAGTCTACCGTCCAAATATTATGGTATTGGTAAAGGATGTACATATAATCGCAAAGGGGCATATCAAAGCAGAGAATTGCCAAGGCCTCCACAACCTTTAGTACCTCGCCCAAAAGGGGCATTTGCATCACTTTCAGAGTTTCAGTCTACATCAAAAGTTGGCAAAGAGGCCAGGACTACAATTGGGGAAAATTTAGAAGCTATGTTCTATGGTGTTGATGTTGGCATGAAGCATCAGCGAGCAGAGGCCAATTCTTAGGCCACATTTGTTGATAAAACATATGCAAAATTAGATGCAATGTCAGCAGAAGAAGTTTTGGAGTATGCCAAATTTTGTCGGGATGGTTGGAAGAAGGTCATTCAGAATGATGACCTGAATCGCAGATTGGTATGTGATCTATTTAGGAAAATTTTGACACATTTTATGATAGTTTACTTCGAGTTCTAGATATATATATTCTTGTTTCTATAGAAATAATCGAGTTATTCTTGTCATTAATCACAGTTTTGAGATATGTTAAACGAATCTCTAGTTGGTAGGGAACTTGATTCGACAGGTTTGAATTTGGATGGATTGAATCGGGTATGTTTTTTCTAATAGTTGTTCAATCTACACTCTTTTGAATAAGAGTTCAACAACATTTATAATTTTGTATAATTGTGAACACGTTGAATCCTCGATTTAGTTCTTAGTTGTGTTGTTCAAAGCTCTCTATTCCATCTATTCCATCTCCTGGTACTTGGGCTGGCTTGTCTCAATTCTCATTGGGAGAGTTTGAAGCGAGTGGGAGTTCACAGGTATCATTTAATGTCTTAAAATCATTTAAATTTAATGTTTTATATAATCGTTTGAATATAATTTATTAAATTTTCAAATTTGAAATGTGTTATATAGGCTAATGTGGAGAAGAGAGTACATGAGAGTGTGTTCGGAAGAGAGATTGGGATTGAGGAAGCAACCAGATTAGGAAAGGATGTGTCCATTCAGGATGAGTCCATTTAGGATGATTCATAAATGTATGTTCTTGACTTTTATGAAATTTTTGTTTTCTCAAATTTATAGTTTTTAGCCTTTCCTCAATTATTTTGAAATTTATAAAATCCCTAGATAAGTTTGTCATTGTCTTAAATGGTGTACACTCAAACTTATTTAAGGTTAGATCATGATGAACACCTAATTTTGAACTTGAATATGTTTGAATATTTGAGAACAGATTCTTAAATGGTGTACACTCAAACTTATTTAAGGTTAGATCATGATGAATGCCTAATTTTGAACTTGAATATGTTTCAATATTTGAGAACAGATTCTATCCCACATCAGAAAAGAGAGAGTTTTTAAATTTTCCTAGATTGTAGTCCTTGCTTTCTTATCCAAGAATGGTGTAGTATTAGATGAGAACATCTATTCCATCAAAGAAAGAGAAGATAAGTATTTTTCAGAAAAATGGTATTTAAAATGAAGATTTCTGAACTTTTTTAGATAATAACTAGTCTTTTGGAAGAATTGCTTGATATGGAGATTTATGCTCATCCTTTAGTTTGAAAGGACATCGTGAAATTTGATTATATAACCACTACAAAAGAAGATGAGAAATATTTAACTATCGAGGAGATTAGTATTTTATTGATCTGTGTAAATATGATCAAATAACAACACCTGGGATGATAATTACATCTCTAAGGATTTGAGACTTTATCCACAAGGAGAATTTCGGGAAGGATTTTGGACTTTATCCACAAGGAGATAAGTATTTCTTTAGAGGAATGACTTAATAGATGGAAATTTGTGAATTGTCTTCATACAGAGTTCTATATTTATTTTCATTATTATCTAACTCTAATTCTAACTCTAACACACAATTTGTTTTACCAAGAACACAATAACATCACAAAATGGATGTCAATTTTATTTTAATTACAATTTTTGAATTATGTATTATTTCGCATGTTTGAATTGTAAATTTTTTATTTTTCAAATCTGTTTTTTTGTAGGTTTGAATTTCATGTATGAAGTCATCTATCTTAAAGCGATGACTTAGAGTCCAGAATTTTGGAGTTAAATGTCTTTGTTCCATGTTATCATCCTAAAATGGATGTGGAACTTATGTATTTTACAGTGTTACTATTCAAACTTATATATATATATATAATTTTGGAATTCAAAAAAGCAATTTGACTCATGTATATATTTGATTTCTCATCATTGATGGTAAAACAATGACAAAGTTAACTTGTTATGAACTAATGTTTTGTTTGGTTATGTTATAATTACTTTTTGTTTATTTAATATTTTACTTGCATGGAATTTCGATATATTACATTTGTTACTTATTATTATTCCAACTTAAGTATTCGTTCCAACTTAAAATTAGTGGAGATGTTTTTTACTTACATGGAATTTCGATATTACATTTGTTATTTATTATTATTCTTTTTTAGATGGTAGTTGAATTATTTTGAATATAAAAATATAGTCATGTTTAATATTGTAGGTTTTTGTTGTATTATTGTTTGGTTATTTAGCTCTTTTATCTTTATTTCCAACCAATCATTTTTTAAGATATTAACACTAATATATGGGGTTTTGGTTTTAAATCTTTAAATTCCTAAAACTTTAGTTATGAATAAAGTTAAATTTAAAATATAATTATTTGCATTTATTGAATTTTTATATTTTTATAAAATGTTTTATCAATGGTAGCTTAGTAAATTCCACAAGGTTCTCTATTTTAAATGGAAAGAAGTGTAATTGCGACTTCTTTCCAAGGTGAAACCCTTATTAGGTGTGATGTTCATGGATGTAAATCACATTAAATGGGCATTGTCATCAAACTTGTGATGGAGAGAAAAAAAACAGTTAAATGGAAAGATATTTGCAATGCTTAAAGCATACCAAAAACATAAGGATATGCAACATAATCAAGATAATGAAGAAATTGAGGGTGATGTTGATGTATGAGATTTTATTTGAGAAAAGAATTTTTAAACTTGTCATTTTTAATAACTTGTATCAATGATTGGCATTATTTAACTATAGCTTGAGTTAAAACTATTGAAGGTGAAATATGATGTTCTCGCTTAGAGGAGGATGTGGGGTTTGTGAATATTTATATGATAATATAGAGTTACAATGCTTGAAGATATGGTGATAGACTTACTCAATCATTATTTTATATGTATGGAACATTTTTATATGTTCATTGAAATATTTATGAAATGTATAACTCTTCAATGCAATGACAAATTATTTTTTCTAATTTTCTTCTTTTTAATCTTGATGTCACATGTAAATACATAAATAAAATGTTGTATTCCCAACTAGATATATTAATTGATTCTTGCAAATGGCATGCCTTGTTCAAATCTATTTGAATTAGGTCACCATTATATGTGTATATTTACCACAAATTTTTTGGATCAAAGTTAACATTTTCAGAATTACAGTTAGCATTTTGGAACTCTTTGAAAATTCCATTTTCACATTTTTAGATTTTATATTCACTCTTTTGGAACTGATATTGACACTTTATTCGTCTTGATTCTAGGTGATAAAACCAACTTTAATAAAAAATTATTTCAAGAGATGATTTCATTTTTCCTTTCATAAATATTTGGCAATGAGAATAAAAGAGTGTATAAATCCATGAAAGACTAGGAAAATGACCTAAAAAATAAAACATTAGTATTTAATTGCTACTTGTAAATCCATAAGTATTTAATTGCTATCTGTAAAACAATTTTATAATTTATAAAAAGTTTTAATTGAAGTTATGACTTTCTAATAGTTATTATTGGAATTGGAAAACTTAATTTTTGGTAAAATTATAATTTGATTTCCTAATTGTTATTATAAAAATTGGACAACTCAAGTGAAATTACAATTTTACATTGTTTTTAGTATCTAAATTGTTTTTAAGAAGGGACTTTGTTACCACCTAACATTGCTTTCTCTATTGACAGGTGTGCATCGTGAGTGATTCGTTGTAATAGGCCATTTACCTTGACCATTGATTCATATATTATGTGTTAACACCTCTTTCTTTTAATATTGTGTAGTATGTTTTCAACTTTCTAAGATAAGGTTTGTCATGGAAGTGGTGGAAATTTTTAGGGATGGAATTTGATTGGGATCATAAAATATGATTAATATTCTAATATAATCATTCATATTGACATTGTTGTGAAATAAACAATTATAAATATTTTGAAAAGGTGGACATGAATTTTTACGACTTCATGTGAGAGGGACCTTTTTGTAATTAACATGACTTAATCACCCTACATATAATAGTATATGCTTTCTCAACATGTGTGCCCCTTTATGAACATGGGGAAAATCAAAGAGTATGGTTGGAAATTATGGGTTTGAAGGGGATGGCTCCATAAGACATATATGGGAATGGGTTCAAACATTCTAAAGCAAGTAAACCCCATCGAATAAACTTCATTAAAATATATTTTACTTTTCTTAACATGTCAGCCATTTCCAATCACAAGATGTCCAATGAGAATTTGATATCATTATGCTTCCCTAATACTATGCTTTCTTTAAAAAATATTAGTCTCATCCAAATGTTAGAAAGGGGCATGCTTAGAAGGATATATGATGTTGGGTCTATAATTTGCAAGTACTTCTTTTCAAATATAGTGCATCATAAGTGGTTCCCTTATTATTATATTAATTCTTGTTTAAATACCAAGAACATAATTTTAACACTAACTAAGATGCAAATTCATTAAGTTGTTGTCTCACTCCTACATAGTATCTTTTTTATAAATATCATAAATGAAAATATGTTTGAAGATAGTCAAAACAAGTTATCAAAATCTGTAATGTACTTTCAATGAAAAATTAAAAATTATGGAATGTACACATGTGCCAAGTTTGTTTAAAAACCACGTAATGGTATTCCATCTTCAATTATTCGTTCATGATCAACTTTGGACATTTTCCATTTTCTAACTTTTTTTTTTTTTATTGAATTTATATTAACTTTATGCGCGTTGCACATACCAAATGATTATATTGACAACTTGTGACATCTGACTGGTAGTCTTGAAAGTGAACATGAGTGTCGGTTTGATGGGTTTTTGAAAAAAATATCCTTTCAATACAATGGATCCTCTTTCATATATAAAACCGTTATCATCAAAATCTTCGAATAGCCTCATCTTTTGTGACATGCATCACATCAAATAATATTTCACTTTTTCAGTGTTGTCTACAGGTGCAACCATGGCAAAAACATCTCCTGCAAATAATTGCATATATTGGACAACAATTAATTCGTGTTAGATTATCACACAAGTATGTATGTACAAGTTATTTGAAAAAAATTAAACATAATTTAATTTTACCTTCTCTAACAAGATCAGAAACTCTATAGCCATCAACTGACACTATAGTTTCATTTGATTCCAACTCCTCTAAGCTTGCATGTGGCATTTTCCCTTTTACATTAAGTTCAATATCTCTCCAAGCTTTAACATATCCTGCATTTTTATTCTCACAAATATCTGTGTATTCTGAGTCGTCTATGCAAACTGAACAAAAACAAGAGTCGTTTCGTCTATCAAATGCAAACTCATTTTGAAAACTTTTTGTTTTAACTGAATGTATTTTTCTTGTCCCAGGTATTGTACTGACGTCATATGAGATTGATCTATTTACATCTTCTATTCCAACATGCCAAAAATACCTACACAAGACAAGAACTTGTTAGCTTGAAATCCCTCAAGAAAATGATTGAAGATTGAATATAAATTTGAACACATTCAAATTTATATATCTCGTGTACATACATGTAACATTTATATATAGACACACCTACGCACATCCCTTGATGGATTATATTCATGGCTTAGCGCCATGTTGCACCATTCAACAACTTGTTCAGCAGATTCAAATCGATCGGCATGAGGGTTCAGCTGATACCTTCGAAGTGCTCGTTTTATACATGCCCCTACACTGTCGTGCTCTCCTTTTCCATGACCAGTCTCAAAAAATTTCCAACAATGTGTAATATTTAATTTTTTATGAAGATGACATAACCAATAGAATGATCATGCAGATTTGAACTGACTCGCACACCCATCGGACCATATCCAATGTCGATCGAATATGATTTCACGTTCTTTCAATGAATCATAAAATTTATCAAAACAATGGTGTACATAATGTGTGTCATGTGTTTGATCATCACTTATATAAAAGTGATATTCTTTGATAACATGTTGATTGTCGTTGGTGCTTTCTATGTTTGCAAGACTCCATTGAGCATGTCTATGTAGAATGTGGACAAATATAGTGACTCGATCAGAATGATAATATTCACTCTGTATTTCTTTTTGTGCAGCGAATGTGTAATTCTTTGCAAAATCAACTATAGAAAAAATTGTCCTTGGTGGAAACACTTCACGTGATTGCTTGAATTGTAGATATTTCCATCGATCTCTATGTGAATGCTTGGTGTATTTATATATTTCTTCCTCAAACTTCTTCAAAAACTCTATCAAACTGATTTTATCTACCTTTAAATCAAGCCTTTTGGAAATAACATTTGAAGAATGTGGAGTCCTGCTGCTCAAATATTCATATCTTTTCCAATTGACTCTTATATTAGAAAATGATTGATCATTCATATCAATATGATACTTTGAATGAAACAAACTTATATTTCCACAACAATCACATTTCTTTCCACCAACACATTTTTTTTTGTAAAATAAATCATCATCTTCTCTTTCACATAGAANNCACATAGAATTTCAGATATAAAAACATGAACTGTGGAAGGAGGAGGTGAACCTGGCCATAAAGTTTTACCAAAATCCAAAAAAGTGTCATAATACAACTCAAGCTCCACATGATAACGACAACAATATGTGTCACAGATAGTGATGGGTCTAATAAACCATGGTTTTTGTTGCA
>CBVK0100306760.1:0-13904 GCA_900067695.1 Picea abies
CCCCCGCGTGCAAGAGTGTATATACTTCTAGGGTGTAAATACTTCATGGGGTATAAACATGGCTGAAAGCAAGGACCTATGAATCAGGAAGATAATCAGGCTCCACAACCAACAACAGGATGGAGCGGTGGACTAGTCTGTCTCCAAGGCTAGTTTCGGAGTCAGAGTTCCATTTCACTGGTGATTTCTTTACCTGGCTCAGACGGCAGTACCTCTAGATAGAGGACTTCCCTTATGCTGATGTAGATTTCTGTGGGAGTATGGACTTGATTTTTTCCACGGGGGAATACTCGGATGAGTCAGGTAAGAGACATACCTTGTCTAGTTTTTGTATTTTAAGTTTTTGATGTATATATTTTTTTTGGGTGTGTAAAAGAGTTTTAACAGATGTTTTGTTTTGAACATGCAGAGAAGGGATCAGTGCGCTCGGTTGATATACCAGTACCAGGGTGTCATGGAGGCACCCCGGTTGCAACAGATCCGATGGTACCAGCAGTAGGTCTCCGAGAGGTTGAGAGGAACCTCCAAGGCCTTACGATGGGTATTCCTCCTCTGCGGAGGGGGGAAGTGCCTTTACATATGCAGAGGCACACTGTAGGAGTCCCAGAGAATATCAATTCTCTATTGAGGTGCGTAGTGCATGTAGTAGTGGGTTACTCATAGCACAACGTAGCGCGGGGAGATTAGAGTCTCTCCCCGTGATCATGTTTTTGTATGCTTTGTCAGGTGATGTTGTATGGGTGAATAGACCCAATATTTTTCTCTTCTACACACTTTTTTGATGTAATACAAACATTTCAATCACGCCATATATATATATATATATATATATACAGTTTCGAGTTNNNACATGATGATGTCTGTGATGTGTTTTAATTTACATGTAATGTACAGTTTTGCTTTCCTTGAATCTTATATGTGGGCAAGATACCGATCCATGATATAATTAGCTAATAAATCCGAAACACTATTAAGTTCTCTCGGAATGTGTCTATATTCGATGTAATCGAACATTCGTTCGAGACGATGAACTTGCAAGTGTAGGCATAGCAGGATAGGACTATGGATAGCGTAGATGCGGTTGAGTTGAAAAACCACCAGTTGGGAGTCTAAGTAAATAATGATGCAAGAGATACCTAGAGAGGAAGCTTGGGTCAACAGTCCAATGATAGCATGATATTCTACCATATTGTTGGTTGCTGGTCCTAAACAAATGCCTCCTGAACTTACCACCTGATCAAATTAGTAAATAACCCAAGCTGCTAAAGCAATGTTCCGGGTATGTCGGCTAGCGCCATCCGCGAACCCAAAAAAGATAGGAAAGGAAGACGTCATCTTCACATGAAAACACAAGAACAGTCATGAGTGGCAACGGTAAAGACTCCAGCACGCAAAAGAAATAGACACACCAAAACTAAATACAATAATGTACAAAGTACAAATGCTAGCCAATCTAGGCATAGTACTTCTTAAGGTAAAGCCCGTTTCGGGGCTCTCCTAGGGAAATTCCTTCATGATCAACTAATTCATGGGCACCTTTGTGTAGGACACATTTTACGATGTAGGGACCATGCCACATGGGTTCTAACTTTCCTGTCCCCAATTTATCATGAGCTTGGTCATAAACAAGGACTAAGTCTCCTTCCACGAAAGTTCGAGGGTGGATGGATTTGTCATATTCACTTTTAATTCTTTTTTATGTGCCTCATTGGCGAGAGTAGCATCGCGACATGTTTCGTCCAGTTTGGATGGATACAAAGATCATTATTCTTCAGCAGAAGTATGAGGCAAGAGTTCTACTTTTAGTTTGAGTGATGGAATCTCACACTCGATCGGTAGGACGGCTTCAATGCCATAGACCAACTGGAAAGGAGTGAATCCAGTTGAAGTTTTCATAGAGGTGCGATAGGCCCAGAGAGCAGAGAAAAGTTGTAGATGCCACAATGTTTTGTTTTCCCCTACCATGCATTGGATCATGGATTTTAGGACTTTGTTGATAGCCTCAACTTGTCCGTTTTCTTGGGGATAGTAAGGGGATGAGTTTTCATGATGAAAACTGAATTTGACATGTAACTTGCTCATCATATGGTTTTTGAAGTGTGCACCATGGTCAGTGACAATGGCATGTGGTACACCAAAATGAGTTATGATGTGGTTGAAGAGGAATAGAGCTGTCGTACGACCATCATTCAGGAAGGTAGGCATAGCCTCAACCCATTTGGTGAAGTAGTCAACCGAGACGATGATGTAACCGTGCCGCCCAGCTGAGGTAGGCTTACACTGCATGAAATTGATGCCCCATTTGGCAAAGGGGCCAATGGCGATAATAGGGTGCAGCTTCATGGGGTGGGTGCATGCCTTCTTGTTAAAGATTTGGCAGGGTGGGCATTTCTTAACAGCCTCAATACAATCTTTGAAAATCGAGGGCCAAAAGTAGCCAACACGTAGGATTTTTTGGGCTGTGGCCATTCCAGAAAGGTGACCGCCATAGGCACCAAGGTGAAAATCGTTCAAAACGTGTTCAGCCTCCTCGTGAATTAGACATTACCGAAGGATGGTGTCGATAACATGACAATACAAAGTGTCATCGAGGATGATATAATGGCGAGAGTGGTGATGAATGCGTCGACGCTCTTTGTGAGAGATGTTGGGCTGAAAACGTTGTGTTTGAAGGTAGAGGAGAATTTCTTCGTACCAAGGATTAGAGGTGCTGATGAGGAAGAGAGATTCATCGGGGAGAGAATCTCTAGGTTCGATGTTTTCATCGGCACGAGGGAGAGCACAGATAAGCTCGACAAACACTAGGGATTTTTTGGCTTTAGCCTTTGTAAACTGGAGATCGAATTCTTGAAGAATAACGATCCATTTCGAATATTTTCCCCCAAGTACTTGACATGTCAGGACGTGGTACATGGGGTTGGAGTCTGCAATTACCATGGTGGTGCATAATAAGATGTAGTGGTGGAACCTTTGGACAGCGATGACGGCTGCCAGAGCCAGTTTCTCAACATGCGAATATCTGAGTTCGGGTCCATATAAACTCTTTCTCAGATAATAGATCACATGTTCTTCGTCGTTGGGGTCTTCTTGGACTAACACCATTGCAATGGTGGAAGTAGAAGCGGCCAAGTAAAGGATATAATCTTTGGTATATTCGGGGGGATGTAACAAAGGTGCATGGGTCAAAGCATGCTTGAGAGCGTCGAATGACCGTTGAGCTATGTCATCCCAGATGAAAGGGATGTTCTTTTGTAGTAACTACATAAATCCTTTAGTGATCTCGGCATAATTGCAAATGAAATGACGAAGAAAGTTTTATTTGCCTTGCAAACTTTGGAGTTGGGTTAAATTGGTAGGTGAAGGTAAGGCTAAGATAGCCTTGATATTTAAGGGATCCACCCTGATCCCATCTTTGGAGACAATGAAACTGAGGAGTCGACCGGATTCGACAGCGAAAATGCATTTGTGTGGGTTCAGACAAATATGGTAGAACCTACATCGCAGAAAAATTGCGCGTAAATGATCAATGTGATCGGATCAATTTAACGAATGTGCGGGTAAATCGTCGAGATATGGTTTTGCTATATGTTTGATGTCATGAAAAGTGTACAACATGGCTCGCTGGAAAGTGGCTCCAGCATTTTTAAGGCCAAAAGGTAGCTTTCAGTAGGTGAAAGTTCCCCAAGGGTAGGTGAAGGCGGTCTTGTGTTGATCTGTAGGGAAGATTTCAATCTGGTTATATCCAGAAAAGCCATCCATGAAAGAAAAGATTATGCTCCCCTCGCAATTATCGATGATTTGATCGATGAAGGGCGTAGGGTAGTTGTCCTTAGGACAAGCTTTGTTGAGATCTCTATAGTCAATGCAAACATGGATGGTCCCTTGTTTCTTAGCAACCGCAACTAGGTTGGATACCCATTCGGTTAAAGGGACGGGATAGATAAAGCTAGATTTTAGAAGTTTTTCAACTTTTGCCTTTATAGCTGTGATTTTCTTGGGATGAACCGGGTGAAGCTTTTTCTGAACCGGTTTCGCATCGGGGTAAGTTTTGATTTCATGTACGACGATGGAAGGGTCGATCCCTGGCATTTCCTCGTAACTCCATGCGAAGACATCGTAGAATTCCTTGAATAAAGCGGTGTAAGAAACCACTTCATCGGGTGTGCAATTAGCACCAAGGTTGATGTTTTCCATGACACCTTCTTTGATTGAAATGTCAATCGTGACCGTAGTAGAGATGTTACCCATGTTCCCCTCAGAAAGAGTATCTTGTGTGAGGATAGGAGATTGCGGAGCTTTGGTAACATCGGGGGGGAAGACAAATCGTATGTCTTGGATTTCTTTCAAAGGTGGAAGAAAAGAGGATCGATGGTGGTTGTCATCCCATGACAGATCGTCAATGCTAAGAATTTCCATGATAGATTCGTCCGAAGGAAAAATTTGGGAAATGTAATCAACGGCGGATGATAGGGAATCTAACCATGAGGGAACTGAATAAGTATCGGCTGCTAATGAATGTGAAGTGTTCGATGAGGGAGAGGCAGATTGAATAGCTACGTATGCGGCCTCGGCTGGGCTCAGTGGCATTGTGTCCTTGAGAACATCAAATTCCAAAGGACTAGGTACAACCCAAGGGTCGGATGATTCCAAGGATTGACAAGGCATAGTCGAAATCATATTGACGGCGACAATATGATGTGCGGTGGGTGGAAGTGGTGTAGGGAAAGTACCCATGAGGATAGAATATTTCAATAAGCCAACACCAACGCTTTCATACGTAACTGGGTGGTCTCCTAGAAAAGGAATGTTGTTGGTAGTGGGGATGCGAGCATCAGGTGTGCAAAAATCGAGCTGATCAATGGTAACAATTTTGCCTTGATGGGGAAATTGTACACACTGAAACACCGACGAGGCGATGGAAGTCATAGCGTAGAACCAACTTCTTCCAAGTAGTAGGTTGTAATTGAGGGGGGCATCGACCACCTCGACATCAACAGTAACAGTTTTTTCGCCCAGCTGAATGGCTAAGGATTGGAATAATCCGTGAGGATGAAAACCTCGTCCATCAAAGGCACGTAACATGGTAGCAGATTTGTTAAGGGCAGGTGATTTCAAACCTTTCCAACAGGCTAGAGACATGACACAGGTGGAGGCTCCCTCATCCAGGATAGTCTGGTGGATTTGTTGATTGTGAACAACCACATCGATTTGGAAAGCTAGCTGGTGGGAGAGTTGCGGTTGATGATCATCCATATTAAATGTGAGGTAGTTTGATGACTTGGGATCAAAAGTGCCAATAGAAGCTAAGAGCATTCTACGTTGGTTGGGACAATGTTGTAGAACTTCCAAGGCGGACATGGCACATGGGTCTTGGGCCAAATCTTCTACGATATTGTAGTTTTGGGCTGCCCATGAATTAGGGTTGAATGTAGATTTCTAGATGGTGCTCTTAGGAGGGCATAGGATGGAGTCAAAATATGGTTTCTCAATCTGGAGTGGCCTGGATGGAGGGCTAATAGATGGAGGATTGACGGTGGATGGTAACGGGTCTGTCGTAGAACTGTTAGCGATCTCCGGCTTATCAGGTTTAACTGGCGTGTCATATGTCACAGAGCGAGTTGTTAGATTAACTTCGTTAAACATGTAAATGTGGGCACTCGTCGAGGCCTCATCATGGGGTTGGTTGGAACTGCCCCCCGGCGTGGGGGTTTGTGCAACCAACGATTGTTACTGCGAAAAGGGCTGAGTGAGCACAGCGGGTTGTGAATTTCCTTTGAAAATTTTGGCCACTTCATCATGATGTGGGTAGTCGCGAGTGTAGTGATTGTCACCACAAATGAGACATGGGAATTTTGGTTTTCGTTGTGGTTGTTTTCTGACAGCAGGGGTTTGCGGTTGGGTCTTGGGTTGCTCGTTGTTGTTGTTCTTCTTTGGTTTGTTTCACGCTTTATTCTTGCCCCCAAGTTGTTGTGAAGAGGTTGATTGGACCGCATTCACATCAGAGACCTGAGTTTGAAGTGGGGTAGAAGAGGGTGCAGTCGAACTGGGAGCGGCCGTGGAAGCAGGCCGTTGGATTGTTCCAGTAGACTGAGTAGTAGATTGAGTTTTGATGGAGCCAATAACTCCATCCGCATGTGAAGCAGTCGATGGTTTGGATGGATCGTTAGTGGCATAGGTAGCATTTGGTATCAACTCGTATAGAGTACCAGATTGTGAATAGACTAAGTCTAAGTACTGAGCCCGGGCGATGGCTTCTTCCTCGGTGACTACGCCACCCATGGTGACATCATGAGAAATCTGGGGTAATAGTGATTTCATGAACCATTCTGCTAACAATTGGTCAGGAATGACCGCTTTGATTAGCCTTCGTCATCGTCTCCATTCATGGATATGATCATAGATATGTATGGAAGTTGTCTGACGAAGAGAGGTTAATAGTTTGGTACCCATCTCGTATCGAATGGGTAGTTGGAAATGTGTGAGGAAGGACATGGCAAGGGAGTTTAAATCGTGAAAAGATGAGCGTGGTAATTCAATATACCATTTCGCTGTGGAACCTGTGAGCGTTTGTTGGAAAAGACGCAAATGAATCGAATCATCCATGAGGGAGTTGGATGAACACCACAAATGGAAGGTCATCACGTAGTTGTTTGGGTCTTCTCCAGGCTTTCCATAAAATTTTGGGATATCATAAGGAAGTTTAGCAGGAATGGCTGGCCAAACCGGAGAATGATAAATGGGATCATTCGTTAACTGAGACAAGTCTGGAAGGTCCAGGGTGGCTAGAAAAGGTAGTTGTTGGTTAACCTATGGGTAATGCTAGTGTGGTAGAGGGACACCAGTGGGGCCCAATACTGGGTTATGTGGATAATTATAACTTGTGGGCCCTCTCATGTGAGGTTGGTTTTGACCAAGGTACATAGGATTTGAGACGTTTTGAGAAGTGTTTGTGAGCGGAGGATAACCGGATGGGTTTTGTGGATTATAGAGTGGGTTTGGCATTTGTCCATAAGGGGGTTGTTGCGGAGTCTGAAAACTTTGTCCCGTGGAGGCATGTGGGTTTCCTTGAAAAGGGACGCTCAACGGATTGGGTGTGGTGGACACATTTTGTCCTTGTGGTTGATGGTGTACTCCGGATTGAGGGTGCCCCCCAGCATGAGGGTGCCCCCCGAATGGAATTTTTCCTCCAGTAGGAGGATGCCCCCCAGCATTAGGGTTCCCTCCGAATGGAATTTGTCCTCCGGAGGGAGGATGCCCCCCAGTTTGAGGTAGAGTTCTCAGGATCTGAGAGCCAGACATAAATGACTGACCAGTGCCACCGATTAGGTTAGGCCCACCAAGGCCAGTCCCTCCAGGTTGTTGGATAGGTATGGAACTTCCTGGTATAATTTGGGTAGTGGTTTGGGCAGTGGTGGTAGTGGAAGCATTCAATGCCCTGAATCCAAAAGGGAGTGTAGGTCTCGGTGTTACAGGTGTGCCAATCAAGGCTTGATTAACTACCGCGTTACTAGCGGGGATGGTTGGGATGTGTGGGGCCATTGTCGAATGGGATGTCTGGAGGGGAATAGTAGACCTTGGGCCAACGGACGGTATGTTTGGACCAATGGTTGGTGTGGCTGTAAAAGTGGTAGTACCGGTGAAATGATTTGGGGTTACAGTATAGGAAAAATGTGCATCGACACCTTCCCCCGTTCCATAAAGATCTCGCACCAAGCATGGTGGAATCTGAACGACGTCCGCAGTCCAAAAAGGATCACTGGATAACGATTTTTAAGAAGACCCAGCCGGAATGTCAGAAGGATTGATGACAAAAAATTCGCCAATAGAATTCAGGTGGAGGATCTGTCATTCGTATCCCTCCGGAATGTGATAAGCTTCCAGAGATTCTGAGACAATTCGAAAATTCTCCAAAGGAATGGGAACTTCTTCCTGGGAAGTTGTGGTATTATGAACCTCGCTCTGTTGAGGGGATTCTTCCATAGAATGAGGAGGTAAAGGGGTGTTTCCTTCCATATTTTCTAGAGGAAGTCCCTATAGCCTCCGCGAGCAGCGTGGAGGGTCGATGTTGGTAGAAAAGAGTCGGCGAAAGAAATCTATGGATAACTAACGAAAAGAAACAGCACACGCTAAAAAAATATAAGAATCACAACCAAGCAAATAGGACCTTCTTTTGATGACCGTACTAGTTGGTGATGAAATCCAACATCGCGTGATCAAGTCCAAAAGGGGTGGGGATAGGGTGGAACAGTTACAATGGCGACCTGCTTAACGGACTTACACCTTGGTGCAAGCTTCCATGCAATAATTATGGATTTACCCTCCAAGGAGCCCGAGTGAGTTTGACCAATGTCTGCTCCAGGTACAGTGAGACTTCCCATCACCATCACCTTGTGTAACACCCTAAAGATTATGGCCACTAAGGTTACCAATTCGCAGTCAGCCCCTGGGCGGGAATAGTCGACAGTCCGATCTGAATGTATAGGTAGGGTATTAAGCCCGAAATCAACTAAAAGGATTCCATGCAGTAATTGTGGATTTACCTCAAAGTTATCCCCATAATACGATCTGACCACCACAGTCAGTTAAACCACGGAGGGTTAGTCCCCGTAGCTTACCTGAATGCGACCTCGTGCGTAACCCTTGTGTGAGAGGGGGATCCCAGGCAGACTTATACGATAACTGGATTTACTCTCCCTAACTCAGGATGCTACTGTTTGTTTTGGAAACTTTGGAGATTTATGCTCACAACCCTAATCTAAAGTACTAATCCTAGTCTACTGTTGGTGGAGGATCCTAGAAAAGAAAAAGTTCTAGATAACTTTTAATTAGCGTTGATTTGTATGGCTATTCTTTACGCAAAGGGGTGCATGGAAGTGAAACAAATGGAATTATGACTCAGACCCAAAGAATGCATCGAACATGATAAGCATTCATTTCCTTTCGATGAACATCTAGCTAAGGGAGAGAGAGAGTTCTTTTCACTAATCAAGCACAAATAAGGAATGCCCTCAAATGATTCTTTTTCTCAATCAAATCCTGATATAATGAAAAAAAAATTAAATGCCTTCTAATATTCACAGTCAATCATAAATGTGTCTTTTATTGTTTGTGTATGAATGATGATCAATACAACACAATGCTTGTCTTTCTAATTATCTTTCTTGTATGAATGAAAACCAAACTAGCACAAGAAAAAGTCACACAAACAATACACCCTTCGTAGCAATCAAAACGAAAAGAGAAAGAAAAGAAACAATGAAAGAGAAAAACAAACTTTACACCCAAAAGCAAAAGTTGAAGAACAATGACCTTGACTGAAATTGAGATGAAGAGGTCTGTAGGCCTTTGATGACCTTCACTAGGGTTTTTACTCAGCTGATGAGGAGAGAAAAGCAGTGCATAGGTTTCAAACTTCACTCAACAGGGAAAACTCAATGAAAATAGTGAAGAAGGCTGCAAGATCCAATTAACAAGGTGTTTATTCTTCAAAAAGACATATGTCAAGACTGAAAGGGAAGAAAAATCGACTCACAAGGTCACTCAACAAAGGAGACACAGAGGCAAAATCCTGACAATGCAATTCTGGGGGGTTTTTTGAGCCAAAGAGGGTTGGTGCTCTGTTGCCAAAGGCAAGGAGCATTGTAGTGCTATATGAAAAGGTATGGGGGAGTGCTATCACTCTGTTAACACTAGGACAGGGGAGCCAGGGTCTAAAACTCCAAAAAATGTCAAGAAATTCCAAAAATTGAAATTCAAATTCGACAATTATGTTGAGTGTGATGAGGTAAGGAGCCAATCAGCTCATGAAACCAATCAAAAGAGGAGTGAACCAGGTCTGAAACAATCAAGGGATAGAAAAAGGTCAATGAGGAGAAAAATACAAACAAGAAGTTTCGATTTGAGGCTATCTCTCCAGTGGAGTCGCCAGTTTCTGTTGTAGGAAAATCTCCCTACGGACAGGTAGATTGCCTCTAAGAGCTTGACCCTAACTCTAGACAGAAAATTCTCAACATGGACACTAAATTCCTTTCAAATCTATCTAAACTAACACATGAGAAGGAAGGATGACAGAGGTACCTTTTATCGACGTTTGTCCCTGCACACTCCGAGTTGCGCTCCAATCCTTTTGCTCCTCACTGAGTTCTGTGGACAAAACAAGATAGGACCACTTCCTACTCTATTGATATTAGCTTGAAAACAAATCTATCAATAAATGATAAGTTCATATGACATTAGACACAAACTTGAAAGAAATAGGCCAAGCATGTCATATTGATGAGAATAACGATAGCAGTACTTACAATCGTAGATGCGAATGCGACAGCTTCGTCAAGTCCCCTTGTTATCCACAATTTTGGTCATCGATATGATGTCATGATAATGTCATGATGATGGAAAATCAAGCTCTTCACTAAGGACATTTTCCTGAGAAAGGTTACACTTGTCAGCTTCTAGAAATCACATTTTAAACATAGTTCGCAGGCTGCATATATACTCTCCTGCGAGAATACCTGATTCTCACAGGCTGCATTCAGCTGGGGTGTGAACTTCTCACATTGTACTCATGGTTAGGGTGCGAACATGTTCTTAAAGAAGGAAAAAGGATAAGTTCTCGATCCTTCTAGAAGGAATCTTCTTGAAGGGTGAGTTGGCTTTCGAATGGTTGGAAAAGTACTGACTTTCCAGATATCTTGGGATCATTCCCTATCCAAGTAACTAATTTATCTTCTCCTATATATTGAGGAGATTGCTCATGGAAAAGTTTAGAAGAAAGATAGCAAGAGATTGATTGGAGAATTAGTGCAAGACTGTATGGAGGACTGATGCTACAGTAGCAAGAGACAACAACAAGGTCATCAAGTGTGGTTGATTTTCTTCATGCATGAGCAAGTGTGTGTGTCAGAGCTAGGATCCATCGAAAGGAGACCTACGACATCAAGGCTCAGGTTGTAAGTTTCACTTTCAGATAATCAATACAGTAATATGTCCCTTTCCCATAAAGATGATGTCACTTTATTACATAATTCCTTGATCATATGTATAGACTAGCCATTGAATATATTAAACTGCCTTTACTTCGACTGGTTTGTACTGTTGTGATCTAAACGGTGCAAGAGCATTGGAGCGAATCTTGGAACAATAGAGATATAAGGAAAGCGTTCATAAGGTATGTCCACAATTCTTACTTCTTAGTTCATTCAATAGGTTAAGTCTAGGGAAAGTGTATTATTCTGTCCTGTTTTGTTCTAGATCCAGGTGGATCTAGGGAGATTGGTCTGTGTCCGCAGTCACGAATTTATCCTGAAACAAAATTGGCGACTCCACTGGGGACCTTATCCCTTTTGTCTTTATGGTTTTTGAATTTTCTGTGGCCATTTGTTCTATTTTCCTTTTTCTCTTGATTTGTAAGTCTCTGAGTCCTTAGGATACCCTGAGAGACCTTCTGGGTCTATAAGCCAGTTTGAATTTTGCTTGATTTTTCAAAATTTTCATTAGTTTCATGGATTCTCGCACTGTGTCCATTGACAGCCTGTGAGAATCACTGAAGTTCACAGTCTGCATATATATTCCAGTGCGAACAGTTCGCATTCTGCATCATAGTGGCCTGCAAGAATATTAGTTTCTCGCACTGTGTTACACACTGGCCTGCGAACATCTTTTTTGAAATTTTTGAATTCAAGTTCTGACTTTTGCAATTACTCAGTAAGGTTGAATTACATATTTTTGACACTTTGGATTACTGGCTTACATATCTTTCGCTTAGTTTGCTTGCTTGGACTAATCTAGGGTTTCTAGGTTCTTTGCTTGCCTTTGTAACTTGACTTTCATTTCTTGGTTTTTCTTGGCATTTTTCTTTTCTCTGATTTCTTGAGTTGAGTGTGTCATGTTGGCTAAGAACTAGTGATTGGTTGGAAGTTAAGTATTGGGTGTTTCTCGTTTGATTGTTGGTTCGAAAGGACGATTTTCATTTGCATTGAGGAACTCCTTGGTTTGCTTTTATTTTTTCTTTCATTGAAATTTTTTATTGAGTTGTCATTGTTTGATTGTTGATAATTGATTTTCATTCTCATTAAGAGTTCTTCCTGGAAAGTGAACCATAAGTTTTCTTTCAAGATATTGTTTTGCTTTGTTGAAAACATTGAAAATCAAAGTTTTAGAGTATTGAAGTTTTGAAAAAGACATTTAGAAACTGTTCATTGATTCATGATTGTTTGCATTCACATCTGAAAGGAAATTGAGATTTTCATTTGCATTATAGTATTCATATTGATTCAGAAATTGTTCTCTCTCTCCCATAACTAGGATTCATCAAATGAAAAGACTTATATTTCATCATATCCTTGCATTATTTGGGTCAGAGTCACACATCATGAGTTTCACTTCCGTTACCTGTGAGTAAACAACAGCCTTTAAAAAACATTGCGTAATATTAAAATTGATCTAGTAACTCTTTTCTAGGGCTCTTTTACACCAACATTTAGCTAGGCTAGTGCTTTGGAGTAGGAAGAGAGACACACTCTCCAAAAGCTCAAAAACACACAATAGTATCTTGAGTTAGGGAGTGTAAAATTCCATTGGCAGCATATTGTCCTGGGAAGCCCTTCTAACACAACGGTCAAGCATTAGGTCGCATTGGTGTTGGCAGAGTTACTAACCCTGCTTTGTTGGCATCGGTGTAGAGATTTCACGTATTACGGGGGTCACTCCAAGGTATACCCACAATTATGAGTGGAAGCCTTTGAGTTGATTTTGGGCTAGATACCCTGCCTTTGCATGTGGATCGGACTGACGACTGTTTCCCCAGGTTGTACTATTGTTTGTGGTGACCTTAGTGGCTTATCTCTCTAGTTTCTTACCCAAGGTGACTGTGGAGGGGAAATTCTTCACAGTACCTGGAATCGACGTTGATCAAACTCACTCGGGCTCCTTGGAGGGTATACCCACAATTATGTGTGGGAGCTTGCACCAGGGCGTAAGTCTGTTAAGCAGGTCGTCAACGTAACTTTTCCATATTAGCCCCACCCCTTCTCGTCTCGCTGTTGCAACATTGGATTTCATCACCAACTAGTGGCTTCGATATTAGAAGGTATTGTTTGCTTGGTGATTGCTTCTAGATTTTGTTTACTAAGGTGTGTTGTTGGTTTCTCGAAGTTGACCATAAGATTTTCGTTGGGGAGTTGGTTACTTGTTTACAATTGCTCCCCCACGACGTTCACGTAGGATGTAAGGTTTGTCTCCGGAACATCTGGAAGCTTCACAACCTTTGCATACGAAAACACTTGAGGGTACCCCTGAGGACTCTCCTCGTCCGGGTGAAATTCCCCTTATTACTCTACCACACGTGGACATAAGTGACGTCCCATAAGTTTTTACACCATCTCCACAAGTAGAATCCACTGATCCTCTTGCTGATTTTCGAATAACCCATACTATAGAGGACTATCACATTCGTCATGGTGAACGACCTGTTGGACGATTAAATCCTTCTGAAGAAACCATTGTTACATCCTCTAAATCAACTGGTGGGCCTTCTCACGGTGTAGTGGGCCAAGATCCTTTTTGGTTGGGTGATTTTCGACGAGTCTTGTTTGGTACTGAGTCAACACCTATCTATGAAATCAACCCTCCTGTGTCTCCTAAACCAAAGACTACACCAGAGACTACCACTTATCATTTTGTTCTTCCTCCCGAGATGGCCCATCTCGCAAATACTATGAGTGTCCAAACCGGAATTAATGCAACTACTCTTCCTCCTTTCAATACCCAATGAACTCCTGAGGCTAATCCGAATTTACCTCCTGGTTACCATGTGCTGAATCCTTTGTTGAATGTTTCACATCCAACACCCCCAAAAACTCCAGCTGGTTCTCCAGGTGGTCCTCAGTTTCCTGGGCATCCTATTC